>RJWM01035151.1:0-19155 GCA_004363535.1 Dasyprocta punctata | reverse complement strand
CTTGAGTTTTCCAGCCTTGATCTTTTCAGTATGTTGAGAGTAAAGCCATCTGCTAAGAATAAGACTGGAGCTTCTGAGGCTTAAGAAAAATAGAAAAGATCTGAAACAACTGCTGTGAGTTATCTGCTGCAATAACTGTTCTGAATGGTGGAAAATAATGCTATCATTTCTTCATTTTGGGAACCTCCTGGTTTTGTGCCCAAGTCATTGATTTGCCCATCAACTTGACAATCTATATGCCAGAGTGGCCAAATGTCGGCTGAATTCTATTCATTCCTCCACAGAAATGATATACTATCATTTCCAAGAATTTCAGTCTAGTGGTGCTCCTGCAATGGAATTAATTTGTTTATTAATCAGGTTGTCATTGCAAGGCAGCTTTCTCATTTGTGGCTTGAGAACATCAGGAATCAATATCACTGCAAATCTCTGTATCCATGACACTGAGCAGAAGGGGTTTATTAGGCAAGTCTTCAAGACTCGATCACTCTGTCGTTTTTTCACACATCAAACTCCTGTAGCTGCCACATATTTTTGAACCATATATCAATTTATAATGTTTTTGTTCTTAGTCATATATTAATTTTTTTCAGTCATGCATTATTTAATTCTGAGGTACAGGAAGTAGAAGAGAAACATAGAAATGATAATTCTGCAAATTTGCCTCAAGATGCTCTTACTAGATCCGTAGGTAGCATTCCAAGTTCTCATATGACTCATCAGGATGTGTCTAGCATGTTAACTGTGTTTAAAATGCAAAAATATTGTGGCAATTATATACAATTTGATTTACTGCCCCTTGAGAATAAGACTTGGTGTGTTATTTGTGAAATGTTTGTAAATCAAAACTGAAATCTCTTTTCTCATCTTGTAATTTAGAAACAAAAAGTTGTATTTACCTAAAAAGGACACCAATTGATATTTTTAAGTTCAAATGAGAAATTTCTTCTTTTCTATTTTTTTATTTTAAAGAGAATAAAAGAAAACAGAACAGAACAGAACAAAGCAAATCAGAACACAACAATGCGAGCAACACAGGACTTCACAACAAGACAACAGGAAATCAACAGTGGCTACCATAATGACTTGTTTTCTTTAAAATAGTTGATCATACCTTCACACACAATACAATCAAACAAAACAAAATAGTATAAAACCAATCAAAACAAAAGAAATAAAGCATTATGAGACTTCAAAACAAGATAATATGAAATCAACAATGGCTACCATAATGTTTCTTGTTCTCTTCAAAATAGCAGTCCATACTCTCATACACAATGAAATCAAATAATAGAAAACAGACTAAAACCAATCAAAACAAAAGAATGAAAGCATTACAGGACTTCAAAACCAGATAACAGGAAATGAACAATAGTTTTTATAATGTCTCATTTTCTTCAAAATAGCTGTTCATTCCATCACACATAGTAAAATCAAACAAAACAAAATAGAATAAAACCAATTAAACAAAAGAATGAAAGCATTATAGGACTTCAAAACAAGATGATAGGAAACCAACCATGATTACCATAATATATCCCAGTATGTTCAAAATAGCTGCCTATACCTTCGGACACAGTAAAATCTAACAAAACAAGACAGAACAGAGCCAAACCTAACAAAATTGTGAAAGTGTTACAAGAGTTCAAGACAAGACAATACAAAATAAACATTGGTTGCCACCTTCTCCTCCTAGGTGTTTCCTTCTCTATCACTTTTATAATATCTATTGTGTTTTTAGATTCTAGTAACTCCTGTTTTTTTATGCTAGTGTTCACCCACATGAGTTCAAACTGTTTTGCCCATGAACATGACCTCAAGTTGCATCCAATTACCTACAAAAGCCTTGATATTATCCTACTTTATAGCTGAGTAGCTTTCCATTATATGAAAATACCATATTTTTCTTATGCATTCTGTGGTTGATAAGCATTTACCCCTGCTTTTTTCTGATCTCCTGTCACATGGACCAATTGTTTTCTCCCTTTTGATTTCAGTCCATGAATTTCCTTTTGAGTTAAATGTGTTTCTTGTATACAGTATTTTCACAATTTTGTTAGGTTTGGTTCTGTTCTGTCTTGTTTTGTTAGATTTTACTGTGTCCGATGGTATAGGCAGCTATTTTAAACATACTGGGATATATTATGGTAATCATGGTTAGTTTCCTATTATCTTGTTTTGAAATTCTATAATGCTTTCACTCTTTTGTTTAATTGGTTTTATTCTATTTTGTTTTGTTTGAGTTAAATGTTGCTTCTTGATCCATTCTCCCTGTGTTTCTTTTTATTGGTGAATTGAGGCCATCTACATTAATGGTTACAACCAGCATACATTGGTTTGTCTCTGCCATGCTATCCTCCTGCTGTTGGCCCTCCACTTTTCCCCTTCATTCAATTGCTTGTCCTGTTTGGCAATCCCCCTCTGCTGCTGTTCCTGGAACCATGGTCATCTTTATCTCTTTCTAGAACATCCTTCAGCACTCTCTGTAGAGTTGGTTTGGTGGTCATGAATTCCTTCAATTGTTCTTTATATTGGAAGTGTCTTATTTTTCCATCAATTTTGAAAGATAGTTTTTCAGGGTACATCAATCTGGGTTGGAAGTTGTTTTCTTTCAGGATTTGAAACACTTCACTCCAAAGTCTTCTTGACTTGATGGTTTGTGTTGAAAAGTCTGCTGTGATTCTGATTGGTTTTCCTTTATAGGTGTCTGTTTCTTTTCTCTCACATTTTTTAATATTCTGTTCTTGTGCTGAATTTCTGGGATCTTGGTTATATGTCTAAGTGTAGATTCACTTTGGCTATGGTTAGTTGGGAGTTCTAAATGCCTCACTTATCTGTATAAGTGAGGTCCTTTTCCCATGTTTGGGAAGGTTTCTGCTATTACTTCTGTAAATAGCCTTTTCATTTCATTTGTGTTGACCCCTGCTTCTTCACTGATATCTATCACTCTTAAATTATTTCTCTTTGTATCATCTTGCAGCCGCTCAATTGTTATTTCCTGGCTCCTTGTTATTTCCTCTTTCCTTTCATGATTGCGAGCTGCAATCCTGTCTTCAAGGTCTGAAAGTCTATCTTCAGTCTCTTTCAAGTGCTGTGTGTCCCTGTTCTCACTGGCTGCCCGCAGGATACAAACCTTCTACTGTCGGTGGCAGGCAGGCGAGGCAGGTCTGCTGGCTCTTTCTGCCCACGCTGGCTGCCCACAGGAAGCAGCCTCCCTTTGGCAGTGGCCAGCAGGCGGAGATGGATCTCCAATTGAGAAATTTCATACATGAATTTATGAAAACAATTGTTGATTCTAGATTTTGCACTCATTCGAATCCATTTTTTATACATTTTTGGTCCCAAAGTAAAAATATGATATACAGTCAAGTTAAAATTTATTTTCCCTTAAATCATCCTTTTTATACAAAAGCTAATATAAATTTATATGTGTGTGCATATCACCTGATAAATGAAACTATTGAAATTTCCCTTATTAAACTAATTATTAGACTATTAAAAATATGGCTGTAATTCTATATTATAGTAAAATTTTTCAGGAATACAAAAATACATAGATAATAATATAATAAACACCCATATTCTCATCATCTAACTTTAGAGAACAGATCTAAAATGTGTCTAATTTAAAACTACTTTAAAATACATCCTATGTTAAAATGGTGAAATAAAATTTAAGATTCCTAAGGAGGGTAGCAAGATTTTATTACAAAAGGAATTGACAAGTAAGGTAACTCTGAGAAGTACCGCCCTGTGATGTTCACTGAAACCAGGAAGTGCTGTTTGGCTGTGGTTGGATTTACCCAGTGTCTTGTAAGACCTGCTCAACAGTTCACCTAAGGACTCATGGAAAAGCATAGAGAGTAAGTCAGACTCTAATATTTTTTGTTTGTTTGTTTAGGTGCAGAATGAACAGCACAAAAATTACATCAAGCATTCTCTACACTTTGAATCAGTTGTAATTTTCAGAGCCAGAAGCTGAGTAAGAGGTAGTCAGAAGTCACTAGTATAGCAAGGGCCTACTGGGTGATAGACCCCATATTAGACACTTTATTCACTTCAGCATATTAAATTCTTATAACCATCCCTTGAAGTGAGTTTACCATCGTTGCCATTTTGCATGTGAAAAAACAAGGTTCTCCAAGGATAGTGGCATTGGAAACAGCACTCCAACCTATGCAAGTCTGTCTCCAAAGCCCATATGGGGTACATTTTCAATATCAGGGAGGACTTCAAGGTTTAGAACAAGTAGTAGCTACATGACAAAATATCTCAAATAAAAGCATGAGCTGTTCACTCTTGGAGATAAGAAGAGCCAAATGCCAAGACAATCAGAAGACTAAAAAATACATGTTAAGAGCATGCTAGCTCCTTATTGCTGGGTAAGCATCTGTATAAACTGATGGCCTAAACCTCCAAATGCATTTATAACAATATTTGCTTATTCAGTGATAATCTTCGCTGTGAGTTCAAGGCACTTCCAAATTCATTCCCATTCTTTGCCTTCTTTGTCCTTCTAATATGGAACACCCAATTTTAACATTCATTCAAACCCAGTACAAAATTCCGTGTCTATAGTTGTGTCATTTTGGAAAGAGGAAAGATAGAAAAGGAAAGGAATAAGAGGAGGAGGAGAAGAAAAGGGCAAGAGGAAAAAGGAAACAAAAGAACACAATCTATTTGGTTGCATTTTGCTGAATAAAACTATGGAACTAGTATGCTCTTCCTAGAGGGTCTTTTTTTTTTTGTACACATGAGAATTAGAGGAAGACTATGAACCTATGAACTTTGTTTGATATGCTAGTATACTTTACAAAATGCTCCAAGACTTTATGGGCTTCAGGTTAAAAGTCCTTCAGATTGATCTCTATGGTTCCTTACAGCTCTGTGGAAGCAACCTCACTATAAATTGAGATTTAGCCTCTCTCATTGCTATCAAATTCTGGTTTTAATTTCACAAGATGGTGGGTAAATAGTAACTCTTTTTGTTTTGGTTTCTTGAGACAGGGTCTCCCTTTATAGTTTAGACTGGCCTTAAAATCACTATGTAGCCCTGCCTGGCTTCAAACTCACAGAGATCCTCCTGCCTCTGGCTCCTGAGTGTGGAGTTTATAGGCAGATGCCACCATGCCTGACTCAAATAGTAATAATGATAGCTGACTATTTACTTAGCAATGTCTAGTGAAAATCCAAGTGACTGTGAAATAGTATTAAGCAAATAGTCACTCTTCTAGGTTTGCCCCAGGAAAGCCTCAACTCCCTTAACACCTGCACTCTGCAGGGTAGACCTCTAATAGCTTAAGAAGTACTGCTGCCTCCTCTTCCTCCCTACCCTACACCCCAGCCCCACACCAAAGTTCTAAACAGGAAGGGCAGTTCTGTATCCTAAAGAAAAATGCTTAATGGTAAAATGAAGGTTACAATGACATTTCCCCAGATTATTTTTCCTCTTATTCTTTTATGGTCTGCATGATAATCACTGAGGAAGTTCTCTTGTCAGTGTGGTGTTTCCATGGTGATAGGCAAAGTCAAGGCTGACAAATCAGGGAGCTGGGAACCTTCTGCCACTGTGTGGATGTGAGGCAAGGACTGGCAGGCACAGTGTCCACAGGGGACCTGATTCCACAGCCTCCTCTTTTGAGTGGACCACAGAGCCTGACTTGTGCCTTTTTGGATGGACAACTCAACACATCTTGAATGTAATAATAGTTCCATCACCTCCCGCTGTGCAAAAATCTGCTGTGTCCTTCCTCTCAAGGCCAAGAGCTGATGCCTCTCATGATCAACAATCCACCAGTTGTTAGAATATGTACATGTCCTTTGCATTGGCACTGGAGTCTCAGAGATACTAAGTTTTAGATACTTTAGAAAAGCAATTTAATCTTTGGAACAAAGAGATCCTAAATTAATTTTGACCATCTCAAGGCAAGCCAAGCAGATTAATTAATTAAAAAGGAAGGAAGGAAGAAGCATATAGTTTAAATTAAATATCAAATGACTCAAAAATTCCCTGAAAACCCAACTCAGTTATTTTGCCTGCAACCAAATGTCCTGGTTTTATTCTTTTGTATTCTGTTCTTGTGTTTTTATATGGGTATAATGTGGGAACAATGTCATAAACAGAGTACAGAGGAAGAAATAACTGAATTGAAATAAGCTCAAGGGATCTGAAAGTAATTGATTCAAAATCTGTGATTTCTTCGAGAGGAAATAATGACAGAAGATGCTAAAGATGGAATAGCAAAGACTTGTATGTTATACGGCTGTAGTAAAAGCAATTCAGAAATTGGGCAACTCTTCTCATTTTGAGTAACATTAATGGATGTTTAGGAGTCCTGTACCTGGAAGATTTAAGCATTCCTCACACATGTTTCTCCAGTGATCGTCTATGTGCTAAGGACTTTCATGTCTAAAGGCCATGTAGAATTCAGCACATCAAAACTGAATGCTCTTTTTCCTTTCATCCCCAGTCCTATCCCTCTATTTCTAATTTCCATAAATTCCAATCAGTACTAGGGATCAAACTCACAACCTTACACCTGCCAAGCAGGCGCTTAAGCCACTGAGCCAAACTCCCGGCCCTAGTTTTTTGAGGCAGGGTCGTACTATGTAGCTCAGGCCGGCCTTGCGCTCACGTTGTAGCCCAAGCCAGCCTCAACCTCACAACGCTTCTCCTACCTCAGCCTCCCGAGTGCTGGGATTAAAGGCGTGCGCCACCACACCTGATCTCTTGCCAGGAACTTGATACATGCCTTCCTACTTCTGCTCCCTCAGCCCCACGTGTGATTAACATTAAAGCCTAATAAGTCTATACTAAATGGACTTGAAACAAATCATATCTTATCCATTTCCAGTCAACTTTTTAGTGTCTGGCTATCACTGTCTTCTTGCCAACTTACAGCAAGTTTATTCATCATTGTTATGATAGACTAATTTGTTTACATAAAATGCTAAGCATAGTATCCTGTTGATAGCAATAAATAATACTTTTTATTATTTAATATTGTTCCTCATTTTCTTCATCAAACATTGATATCTATGAGAACATATATATTGATAAACTAACAATATGAAAATAATAAAATACTCAACATCTACATGTATTTACAAACTTCCTAGTATATTTTCTGCTGTGAATCTCTGATGTTATTGAAGAGCAAAAAAAAAAAATTATCAGCAGTGACCCTTGTACTCTTGTTGACTTGATATAATAAAGGTCAAAGATTATGCTATGCATTTAAAAAATTCTTTCTGTGAGCAAATCATTTAAACTTCAACCACATGTTAGTAGTGCCAAGACAAGACAGATTCTTGGTTGATAAACAACTTGTAAAGACATCCTTATCTTACCTAATTATCCACCTCACTTTGAACACAGTTCTCACTATAGAAAAGATTCCTGAAATATAGCCTTTGAACATAGAACTGTGGCAAGAGTCTCCTTGTAAGAAAAGTTCCTTCTTTTAAACTTGGTAAAGCAAGTTAATTATAATTAAGTTTTAAGAGGATACAAGATCACACAAAATGACTCTTGATTTGAAGTATTTACTTTTAAAAAACTCCTAAAGTGTATTGTGTGTAAAAATAAACTCTTAAAGTGTTTGTATTGTGTGAATAAAAAAAAAAAACTTGAAGTATTTACTTTAGAAAAAAAATCAGCTAAACTTCTTAGCAAGACCTTAGCTTCTTTACAATGATTTGGACATATACTTAACACAAATACCTTCCTTTCCATGAGAAATTAAAATGTGAAAGAAATGTTAATATTCTTTCTTTGAAGTAGATTTAAGGAAGAATTGTAGATTTAAGATTCAGGATGAACTCATAGTGTCTTATTCTCAATTAGCAGAACTAAGTGATACAAATAATTCATAAGATGCTATTATTATAGAAAGCTCATTCTTATTTCACAAGAAAAAATAATCCTTGGTAGGCTGAAGCAGGAGAATCACTGTGAGTTTGAGAACAGTCTGGACTACATGAGCAAGTTCAAGGCCAGCCTGCACTACACAGCAAGATTGATCCTGTCTCAAAAAAGAAAAAAAAAAAAAAAGAGAGAGAGAAAGAGAAAGAAAAAAGAAAGAAACCCATATTGAATACTAATACAAGATTTGCCTTATAAACTTGGTTGCTTGAAGCAAAATTATAGGCATGTGATATTATTCTCCTACAACCCTAAATGATTTGAATATATTTCATGTCAAACCACAAACTCTGTGTTTTAAAACTGGTGTACATATTTATGAGTCTCCCAATTTAATAAACTGCAAATTAAGAAAAGTGTGAATGTACAGGACTGATTACTTAGGAACAGATTACCAAAAAAATTACCAAAAAAGTATTTAGGTTATAAAAAAGTTCACCAAACATGTTCTTAAATTTGGAAATACCATAGTGTTTGGAACTATCAAAAACTAGGAGAAGGCCCCAAAGTGAGAATAATGAGGCTTCAAATTGAAGATAATTTTATAAGTTAGGAAAAACAATTTGAGATTATAATGCAAACTAGTGGAAAATATGATTGTTTTACCAAACATTAGTTTATGTGTGAGATGATACAAAATCCAGTGAAAGGAAGTACATAATTCTTTACACAGCAAATTATATATTTAGGAGAATTTTCTCCCTTTTGAAAAAAAAAGCAATCTATTCAGGACAAAATCTAAGCAGATGCAAGATATCATTAGCTAAATTGGAACATAGAAACATTCCATGTTAATTAAATTAGTTTATTTCTACCTTACCTTGTTTCACAAAGGGTGTTGAAGAGCTTACAAAAATTGCTAAAAGAATAGGATAAATATTTCGGTGTTTAGCACATAAGAAACCACAGCCTTAGAGCAAACCATTTAATAAATACCTTCTAATTCATTTATTGGTTATTAAAAGAAAAAATGAAAAGAAAACAAACAAACAAAAACAGATTGCTACCTCCAGGACAGGCATGCAGGTCCTGTATGGCGCAGGAGTAGTTGCTTGAGAGGGGCAGTTTTTATGAGCTCTAAAATCAATTCCAGGATAAATTAAATATGTGATACACATCAACTCAGTTCACCACACCTGATTCCCTTACGTAGCTGATAAAATACAAGTTAGTTCTTTACCTTTGAGACACATAGAGAAACATTGCTTTTTATTGTTGACCCTTCTACCATTCTAAAATATTGAGCATACTTTTAAGGAACATAATTTGATAGGACTTTGAATTCTTAACCTACTTTGAGCACCAAATTATTATCAAACTCGGGACACTCCAGTGGCACGGATTGGCTGAAGGGTAAGGACAATGGCTTGTTGACTGTGTGCCTACAACATAATAGGGGTCAATGAGATTTGTGAAATGCATGAATTAGCAGGTTGTCAACATCCATAAGCTCTGAGAATGACATGGAGAAAAGCTAATATAGTTTTTCAGCAAACAGGATCAGACAAGACTATTTCTGATCCAGTGTAAATGTATATACACTACTCTCAATCATTCTTTGGATCTAACTCACATGAGAGATCTTTCTAACATCAGGGTAACCAGAAAAAAGCTGAAAATTAGACAACATGGTTCAGTTAGAAGTAAAAAGTATGACAACTCTTTATTTTTGCAGCACTGGGGATTGAACTCGCAACCTCGCACCTGCCAGGGCAGGCGCTTAAGGCACTGAGCCAAACTACCAGCCCTGGTTTTTTGAGGCAGGGTCACACTATGTAGCTCAGGCCGGCCTTGCGCTCGCATTGTAGCCCAAGCCGGCCTCGAACTCACAACGCTTCGCCTACCTGAGCCTCCCGAGTGCTGGGATTAAAGGCGTGAGCCACCACGCCTGGCGGACAACTCTTTTTTTAAAGTTAAGTTTATTGGTATAATTTAGATATACATAATGATGACATTTATCATGGGAAATTTGTACTTCTACATGATATATCTTGATTCCTCTTTTTTTCACATTTTCTTCTCCTCCCTTCAACCCTTCTCCTCCTTATTTGCAAAATTTTGCTTCCATTTTATCTTTTTTCTCATTGTTTTCTTTTCCCTTCCTTTCCTTCTCCCCCATCCCTAGTTCCCCTTCCTTCTTGAACAGTTTCTTTCCGTTTCACAATATCTGGACACTAAGAAATATTATATCCAACCTCAGCCATCACAGAGAATAAGCTTAGGGCCTACTTCAGTCATTCTCTAGTTAACTAATGTCACGGATGAAAATAATATCCTGTTCCCTGGTCTAGGGCCCTTACTGTCACACATGCTATTTTTAATAAAACAACTTAACTATGAAGATGAACAAATAAAATGGACAACTTTATCTTTAAAATTTAAATTAAATTTATTTTTAAGTGAAATAAATCAGACACACATGTTTAAATATCACATTGTTGGCTGGGAGTTTGGCTCAGTGGCTTAAGCACCTGTCTGTCAGGCGCGAGGCTGTGAGTTCAATCACCGGTGCCACTAAATAAATAAATAAATAAAAAATCACATTGTTTCTCTGGTGTGTGAAACAAAGTGCAAAAAAAGACCAAAATGTATAATAGATATTGAGAAACGGGAAGAAAGTTTTCAAATGGGAAAGGGATCAAAAGGGAAGAGGGAAAGAAGGGAAAAGGAAAAAAGGAGAATAGAAGGGAAAAAAAGGAAAATTTTGTAAATAAGGAAAAGTTAAAGGGAAGGGTGGAAATGGGAGGAAGAAGAATCAAGATATACTATGTACTGGTACAAATTCCCTATGATGCATGTGATCACTGTGTATATTTAAAATTTACCAATAAAATTAACAACTGAAAAATCAAATGCCTAAACCTAACCCTAGCCCTAACCTGAAAGCAAACCCTAACCCTAATCATATCACTAACCCTAACAATAACTCTAACCGAAACCTACAACCTAACCATAATTCTATATATAATTCATAGCCCTAATCCTATGCCTAACCCTACCCTAACACTAATCCTACCAATAATTCTAACCACCACCTAACCCTAACTATAAATCCAACCCATAATGCTAACCTTAATCCTAGCTCTAACCCATATTGTAACCCTAACCCTAAGAATATTTTAAAAAAATAATTAATTAAATTTGTTTTTAACTGATACTTGTGTTATACTTGAATTGCTTCCATGTGTTGACTTCTCTCCCGGAGTCAGGATGAGTTGGAACTGTGGATCAGAACAAACATGGAGAAGTGGGAGTTGGTGGTGAGCTCCTGGCTGGCAATTGCTGCAAGGAGATAAATGAAACTGACAGGTGTCTCACTCCCCTTCACATGTTGGCAGGGAGAGCAGTGGGTCTGGCAGAATTCAGTCGGGCTTGCTGGAAATGTAGTGCTAGTCTGCGGGAGGTAGCTCTGACTCAGTCAGTTTGACTTGGTGTTAAAAGATAAGCAGTCAAGAAGATTTGAAACAAATATGTTCAAAAAATCCATTTACTACCTAGATAACAAACTCTTGGGCAGATTTCTGGAATGAAGCTGTTGCTTGGAATGTAATTCCAAGTAAATGTTTTGCCCAAGCAACATAGCCTACAAACTCCCATCTTCCTAACAGTAGTTAAGTAACATTCTCGTGTTGGCACAAATTATTATTGATCAACAAAAGGCTTTTATCCCTAATAAGAAAAATGTACTTAATTGAATGGTAATTTCCTCCAAGTATCATTTATTACTAAATAATATAGAATTAAATTTCCAAGGTCTCAGTAAATTAGCATAAGACAGTACACAAATATGTAATACACATATATTCTACACATGTAAGCATAGAGGTAATCCTTGTTACTTATGACAGCAATGTTCTATAAAGTTTCTATTTTTGCTGATTTAGTATTTCACTAATTTATCAAATTAGTCAACATTGAACCATGGTTCTCAGAGATAATAGGGTTAGGCTCTTGTATGCCTCCTGTCAATACTTTTGTCAACAAGTCAGGGAGTAGATTCATTTTAGCAATGTTTTTATTAGAATACCTAAGTAGTATATGCTGTTGATTTAGTAATGCTGAACTTGCAGCCAACAATGCTAACTATAGCACATCCCTGGATGAGGCTTACCCAACATGCATATTTTCTCCATGGGGCACACTGCGGCCTTCTTGCTCTTCAGAACATTAGATGGTACTTCAGCATTGTGCTTGAGGGTTATTTTAAACAGTGAGATCACAAACAAAAAGCATAAAAATGTGAATGACACAGTACTAATAAATTAGGAAAAGGAAACTTGTTTCGAGTATGAGAGCAGAAACAAGATGGCAGAACTTGACCTTGTTTGACCTCAACTTGGAAATATGTGGGCATAGTGTAGAAAGTTTCACATGCCTGTGAATGACTATGGAAGTCACATGAGAATGGACTTTAGGGTCACAAATAAATTTTAACACAGAAATGGAAGTAAGCTCACAAATCCAGAGTGTGCAACTAATTAGTACTGAACAAACACAAATATTATATGCATGTGCGTGTGTGTGTGTGTGCATGTGTGTGTATTTGCGTAGACATTTCTTTGGTAACCTAATCAGTTTGGGTCAGGGCTGTTCATAGTTGGGACCATTTGCAGCAGCCATGAGGTTATTTCTAAAGTGTAACACAGCATGTTATTCCTATCTAGCAATTTGAGTACTTGCATACCCCTGCCTTTTGGGGGCAAGTAAGTAGCTATGAAATGTCTATTTCTCTTGCTCCTGCAGATTCTTAGATCCACACCTTTTCTTGGGCTCCCCAAAGGCCACCTTAGTTCTGTTTAGTGTTCTTAAAATGAGGAAATGCTAAGGTCTTTATTTTTTGTGAGTTGAAGGAAATCTGAAAATAAAAACCCTCTTCTTTCTGGAGTAGGGAAGAGCATGCACCTACAGCTCTGCCCTTGTCAAGAACTACCCATGCCTTTTGTGTTACTTGGCCTGAGTCCATGGGGACAGGGTGGGACATGTAGACTTTAGATCTACTTATTGCCTGGCCCTGTATATTTCCTGTGTGATCTTCAGCTGTAAAATGAAGATGATAACATCTATCTCATGGTGTAGTTGTGGAAAGTAAAAGTAATTTTGTATTTTATTCTTTTTTTAACCAATGTAATATCAATTTTATTAGAGACAATTTTAACTGTGCAATTACATTTGTGTATCAGTGATTTAAGTATTCAAAAGTCAAGTTTGTAGTACAAGAAAAAATAAACAATGAGGATCAAATAAATCTTAAGTACAAACTAAAAAAGAAAAGAAAAAATAGTGTCAACATGTCAGGTCTTCCTATTTTGATTTATAAACTCAGTTTAACCCCAATGAAATCTGAGCAAGGTATTTTGTGGATAATAACAATCTGACTTTAACATTTGTATGAGGAAGCAATAATACAATATTGAAAAACTTAAGTTAGAAGACAGACATTATTTGACTTTAAGACTTACTATAAATTTAAAATAATCAAAAACATATGATATTCGCAAAACAAAAGACAAACACATCAAGAGAACAAAGCAAACAGAGCAGAAATACACCATACAAATATACAAAAGAAAATGGCATTGCCATGGAGAAAAGATACTCTTCTTAAAAAATTATACTGGAACAACTGTTATCTATATGAAAAGAAAAGCTTTACATCACTTGCCGAAGTTCAAATATATTATAGACTTAAATGTAAAACACAAGAACCATCAAACTCCTAGAAACTAAGATAAAATCTAGATAACCTTGAGTTTGAGTATGACTTTTCAGATGAAACACTAAACAGATTAAAATTTAAAACTTTTGCTCTGTGAAAAACACTAATGAGAGAACACACTACAGAATGGGAGACAATATTTGTACAAGGTATCCTATGTGGTGATCAAGCTTAATTTTGTCAACTTGACTGGTTTGGGAGCTGTCCAGGGGATTGGTGGAGCACACTTTTAGGTGTGTGTGGGTGGATAATGGAGGTCTTACTTTGATACTATATCCGGTCCTTTGTCCCTTCCTTTCTGGCATTGTTCCCTTGCTCTGCTTCCTGGTCACCATGGAACTACATAGCTTAGTTCTGTCAAACTTTTCTACCATGACAATTCTGCCTTGGACCAAAACATGGACTGACTCTCCTGAAAGGCAATCATGGACTGAATCTCTCTCCTGAAACTGTCAGCTAAATTAAATCACCCTTCCTTTAAATTGTGGATGTTGGCTATCATGTCCCAGTGCCAGCAAAAGTGACTGATACATCTAATAAAGAACTGCTATCCAAAATATAAAAGACTCTTAAAGGTAAATAATAAAATTTTTTTAAATGGGCAAAAGATGAAAAGATAAATTTCATCAAAGAAAATATATGGATGGCAAATGTACATGGAAACATGCTCAACATAAGAAATCATGAGGGAATTATAAACTAAAACAATGAGATTAAAAAGTCCAAAACATGGGTAACATCCAATACTCATTAATTGCTGGCAGGAATGCAAAATAGTACAGCTACTATGGAAGAGAATTTGATAATTTTTTCAAAAACTAGACATCTCCTTACTATTCTTCTGTGATTCAGTATACATGCTCCTTGGTAGTTACAAATGAACTGGAAATTTATATTCACAGTTAAATTCTGTACATGCATGTTTATAGTGACTTTATTCATAAGTGCCAACAAAAGATTGTAACAACCTATATATATCCTTGGGAAAGTTAATGGATAAAATAAACTTCAGTACATAAAGACAATGAAATATTATTCAGCATCAAAAAGAAATGAGGTATCAAGCCATAATAAGATGCAAGGGAATCTAAATGCACATTAACAAGTGAAACAAGCTAATCTGAAAAGGATACAAATTTATAATTTCAACTATGCATCATTCTGCAAAATTAAATTATGGTGGAAGTAAAAAGATCAATAGTTACTGGGGTCTACAGGGAAAGGAGGCTTGAACAGTTGGAGCATAGATAGATATATGTTGTTAGACATTTGTCAAAACCCATACAATATAAAGCATAAGAGTGAACATAATGCAAGCTATGAATTTTTGGTGATAATAATTCATCAAAGTAGGTTCATCAGTTGTAAAAAGTATACCACTCTTGCAGGATGCTGACAGTAGAGTAGGCTGTGCTTAGGCAGAGTTAGGGAATGTATACAGGAATTCCACTTCTCACTCAACTTTGCTGTGAAACAAAATGTATTCTAGAAAAAGGTATTTTTTTAAAAAAAAAAGTTTTCTAAGGTAATGCTTGAAAGTAATTTTTGAAAGTTGTACTTTTATGGTTATCCAGTTGTTCTGTTTTGTTTGGTACTGGGAATCGAACTCAGGACTTTGTGCTTGCCAAGCAAGCACTAGTGCCACTGAGCTATATCCCTGGTCCTGAAAGTTGTGTTTTTAAAATCAGTCATAAAGTAACTGGTTATAGCTGGGTGTCTTAGTTACTTTCCACTTGCTGCTGAGACAAAATACCTGACTCCCAAAATTAGGGAAGGAAAGTTTTATTCTTACAGTTTCTTGGGAGTTTCAGTCCTACTTAGTTGGCTCCAAGTCAGCATGGCATGGAGGGGCTGCTGTTCATGGTGGCTGCAAGCCACGAGGTGCACTGGTGAGAGAGTGAGAGAGTGGAAGTGAGCAAGAGGAAGACCCGCCTCATTTACACTGTATGTCAGTTCCACCCCTGGGCAGGTACAGCACTCACATTGCCAATCCCCGTGCCAGACTCAGCCCCATCAAAAGTATATTAGGACTTGAGGGTACATAGTGTATTACCCAATACACTGGGTATGGTGGTACATGCCTGTAATCACAGCACTTGGGAGGCTGAAGCAGGAGGATCACTATGAGTTTAAGGCTAGCTTGGGCTACATAGTGACCCAAGGCCATCCTGAACTATAAAGCAAGACCCTGTCTCAAAAGAAATCAAAAAGAAAAAAAAAAGTAACCAGTTATACTAGTCTTCCTCATTGCCCAGTTATGTTGAAATTCTTGATTCTTGGATAATTAATATATTCAAAACAAAAATGATAAATTACTTTGGTGACAACTAGCAAAATAAGTTTATTGGCTAAATAAACTAACTTTTTTCACCTTCATTTTCAGATGTTTCTGCATCTTGACCTAAATGGCAGGGATGGAAAAATGAAAGAAAAAGAGGAAAAGAAACTAATGTGATGATGAAATGCTACAAAAATGGGAACTGGAGATAAAGGAAAAAGAAAAAAGGATACATATTTTTTTCTCCCTATGACACAGATATCATAGTGAGATATGTTAAAACACAAAAAATGAATCCTGAGGAAGTAGGTAGTATTACTGAATGAAGTCACTGATTTTTCTCAATTAATTAGCAGTTTCACTAATTTCTTCTGGAAACAAGTACATTTCGCTAAGACATTAAAAATGAGGGAAAAAGTTGGTCATAATTGACAAACTGTGTGTAGTTTTTATGGAAATCATAGTTTAGTCAGCAATGTTCTAAAATGCTTTTTAAGAATTGTGTATAGAACTACATATGTTGTAGTTGTCAGCCCCTGGAGACACCTCGTTCTCCAAGTGCAATTCTATTATTATTATTTTTTTTTTTTTTTTCGGCACTGGGGATTGAACTCACAACCTCGCGCTTGCCAGGGCAGGTGCTTAAGCCGCTGAGCTAAACTCCCCAGCCCTGGTTTTTTGAGGCAGGGTCGCACTATGTAGCCAAGTGCAATTCTAAAAAGTGCGGATAAGTCACTGGTGCAAATGCATCAGCTGAATGTATGACTTTCTGAGGAATCTATAATTATTTTCTTTTAAATAGAGGGCAATCCAAAGTGAACGTTTCATACTCTCCACCTTTGCAACATACATGAACTCGATACTTCTTAGAAAGCTCTAAAAGATAGGACTCTGTTCATCCAGGGTTTTTCCCAGATGCTTAACTGGTTCTAAACCCAAAGCTGCTACTTTGATGACTGCTTGAATGTTAGATGCTATCATCTCTCAAAGAAAATCTTCCTGGTTTCTCTGCCAAAGATAAGCTAAAGTCTGGAGGTAAAGCCTTTTACACACATTTTCTACTGGAATACAGATAGTCAAAGTATAGCACCTACTGATATTCTGTCTATTTCTTCATTTTCCTTCACAAGTTTCAAAAGCTCAGAGATTTTCAACCTCATCACCTTCACATTTTATGTATTCCTGTCCTGTATCCAAGCTCCTTCTTCCTATGATTCTGCGGTAGCGTGAATCATAGGAAGAAGACTACGCATACAAGTCAATGGCTTGATGACCCGCTGTCTGATACATGTAGCTGTCTAGCTCATCAGACCTCTCTCAGTTTTTGTCTGGTCTCAGATTTGCTAAAGCAATGATCTGATACACAGCAGCAATGCACTGCGTCATATTGTAATAGCTATCCTTCCCACCACTGATCAAGGCCGTGACCCGCATGCTGCACACACTGCGTGTGTGTGGCCTTGTAGTTTATTCTTATCATTAATGGAAGCAATAATAATCATACTCATACTAAACATGGCTAATATATCAAATTTAACCACCAAAGGAACACAAAGGCAATTGAACAAAGTAAACATCTCCTTTGGTCACACAGATGTTGGTTGTTGGCTTGAAATTATGACATGGTTGTCTCTAGAGAACCTTGACATGCTCCAGCTTGCGGCAGGACAAAGTCTCCTCTGCATACTGATGTCCTTATCACTGGGAGTTGTCAAAGCCATCAGCTATCCCAAGAGCATGAATTGGTGACCCACCCTCTGTAGAACTCTGGAGTTTGAATTCCATGTCGCTGGTTCTGCAGAACAACTGATCTTAGCATGCATCCAAGAGAAAAAGGGCTCAGTGCCAACACGGCCCCTTCCATGCTCCTTCTGTCAGTTGTTCACTCTTTCTGCTTTTGATTTGCCTTTCATATCCATATCATACCTTCCAGCAATGCATCTTCATCAGCTCTGTTTCTAAAATGTAAAGAATAGAAAAGATGGAGGCTAAGGAGTTGTGATGTAAGAGAAATTTGCCTGAACAAGGTAGAGATAAATAGACAAATCAATCAATCATGTGATAACATATATATGTTATTGTATATCACATACAGTATATAGAGACTGAGTCAGACATTTCCTACAGACATTTACCAGAAAGTAGAAGATTGCAATTATACCAACTCATATTCTCCTACACAAAAAACAAGATGAATCTACAAACAAAATGGGCATCCTCACGATTATGAGTTTCCTAACATTTAACGTGATCTAGAAAGACTAGGTGACAATACGTTGACTGTGCACCCATGAGTGCTAGTCCACTTCTCCACTGAGTTGCTCATTTTGTTGTGGAGCATCTGTGGTTGGTAGTCACTGCAGGAGCACTGTGGTCTTTGCTTCGGTGGAACTCATTGTTTAAGTGCATCATTCAGATTATGTCTTTTAGAGACTTCCAGTATTTCCCAACAGAATTCTATAATATTTGTAGCTATGTCAGGGCAGGCACTGAGCAGTCACTCAGAAGATGTACTGGCTGATTAAATAGTGCAGTCTCTCCATAACAATCGGTAAGCAGTCAGTGCAGACCTCATCACATATTCATCTCCTGGAAGGATCCAATAGTTGAAGAGTGAACAGGTGCCCCAGGAGGGGAACTTCAGGAGCCACCTCCACCTGAGCAATCAGCCTGGGCAACTGTTATAGTATACATGCAGAATGCCCCCCCAAGACTTATAAGTTCATACGCAGGGATTTTGGAAGGTGATTGCATCATGGGGACACTACACTCATCTGCTAAAGAGTTCAGAGATCAGTGTGCTATTAGAGATGGGGCATGGTCCAAAGAGACAGGTTACTGGGCACATGATCTGGAGTGGTGTATCTTCCTCCTTGGCTCCTCCATTCTCTCTGCTTCCTGGCCAACATGATGTGAGCAGCTTCCCTCCCCCAGATCTTTCCACCATGCCCTTTCTGCCTTGGAACCAGCTGCCTATGGACTGAATCCTCTAAGAACCATGAGTCAAAATAGACTTCTTCTCTTTTAAGTTGTAAGTGTTAGTTATTTTGTCCTCACAATGAGAAAGTGACTAAGACAGCAATATAGCAACTTGGGAAGACCCTTTCCCAGAATAAAACAGAAAAAGGCACAGTGAGGAGGCCCTGGGTGGTTAAACTTTGCAAAAAATCCCCTCCCCATCTAGCCTATTTACTCCCACACCATTTTGGAAAGGAATTCAATTAAAACAATGGAGTA
>RJWM01035150.1:0-19156 GCA_004363535.1 Dasyprocta punctata | reverse complement strand
TCCATGCTCCTGGCTTTTTAAAACTTCTAGGTTCTCCACTGCACCTTTGGTGTCACACTCATAGCTTCACATATTGACTTCTCAGGGTAAAACTGCCTGGCCTCCCATGGCTTCTGAAGTTGGGGTAGAAGCCTTTTTAACTTTAGAACTCTTGCATTCTGTATGCACCTAAAACCAGCACCACATGGATGATGCTGAGCTCAAGTGCTGGGATTGCTGAGCACTCTGAACTTGATTCTGAGGAACAGATCCTCTATGCAGCCACCATTCTGGAACCTGCTGTGGCTGCCACCATTTTGGAACCTCATGTGACCTCTGCCACATTCTGGACCATGATTCTCTGCAGTTTTCTCCTCAAAGCAAAGTCTTTCACTTTTGCAGTCTTGAGGTTACATAGTGTGTGGACCCACTGCTGCTTGTGATGCCCTAAGGCCATCTTTTATAGTCTCCTATTCCTTCTCAACAATAGAGATCTCTGCTCTATCTTTGCAGTCCACAGCTTTACTGGAGTTTTATCCCTAGCCAAACTCACAGTGTTTTAAATCCTCCTGCTAGGCTCTTTGCTCCTGATTCACAACATAAATCTGGTTAAAAGCCCACAACAGTAGTCATGCGAATGCCTCAACATTAGACTACCGAGAAATTTCTTGTGTCATATTAATTAGTCTGACACCCTTAATCTCAGTCTCAGGCAAAGTATCTGGACATGAGCAAAATACAGACAAACTTTCTGCCAAGCCATAACACACATCATCTGGAGTCCAGCACCCAATGCAGTCCTTCTTCCTGGCGAAAACCTCCCAAGACTGGTCTTTACCAGCAGAATTTCTACTAGCCTCTGGTCTTCTGAGCTCTGACCAGAATCACCTCTACAGAACAGCCTAAGGTGTTCTGGCACTACTCTTTCAGGTGGCATCTCCAAAACTTTCCAAACTCTTCCCCCAAGCCACTTCCAAAGTCTCTTGTACCACATGATCAGGTATAGTCACAGCAAAGACTCAACTCCACTGGTACTAAATTCCATCTTGGTTACTTTTTTCTCATTGTAGAGACAAAACACCTGACCTCAAAAATTAAGGAGTGAAAGGTTTATTTATCTTACAGCTTTTGGAGGTTTATACTTAGCTGGCTCCAAGGCAGGTCAGTGTGGGTAAAGGACAACCATTCATGGTGGCTGCAAACCACAAGAACAAAAAGGAAAGAACAAGCCTCCTTCCCTCCCTCATTGTATGCTGGCTACCCACGCCTTGGTAGGTGCAGCACCCACACTGCTAATTCCAGTACTAGACAATTAACCAATCACAAATGCTATATTCAGCCACCTCCATGACAGCACAAGGCTTTGGGGGGATACCCAGACACAAATCATAACACCTATAAAATATAAAATCATGCCAGAAAATTACTTAAGCTGAAGTAAATAACCTGAAATATTTTTATTTAAGATGGGAAAAGTCTTTTACTTGAAATTTACAACTTAAACTTAAAATTCACTTATTAACAAATATTATCAAGCACCCGGTGCATGTTCCCAGTATATACTTATGTCATCCATTTATAGAAAACATCTCAAAATAGTATAACTGATATTTGAGTTTTTTTTATTTTAAGACTTACGTGTACTCAGAAAGAGCCTTAAACTTGGAGCAGAAAGCAAAGTACCTGGGAAAAAAGATGATAGTCAATGAAACTTCAATACAATTTCCTGACAAGCTTAGAAAAAAGACAAGGAAAGATAAGAAGCAGATTTTTATTTTCCTCTGTATCTAAAGGATATTAGGAAATCACTATGCTCTTTTGTGGCAGAAAGCTTCAGGATAAAAGTAAAGAGTGAGTGGTGTGCAGGAGGAGAAGCAGGCATGAGGGACAGTTCTATCTAGAAATCTGTGAAAACTGTATGGTGACCTGAAGTCAGAAGCAAAAGCTGAGGCCAGGATGGCACCACAATCATTCCTTGTAAAGTTTCTCCTAGAAAATGTTAACCCAGTGCATTCAGGTTGCAAAACAATTTGAAAATTTGTTCTCACTCATTCCTTCATTCTCTTAAATCCATCTGAAAGGAAAATGGATCTTTCCCTACACTGGGCAAGGATAGTGCTCAAATTAATTATGACTGAAAAATCTATGCTTGAGACATAAAATTCAGGAAATGACTTGCTTTATATAGGGAAAAGATGGAGTAATAAAGTAGCAGGAAGAGGGGAGAGATAAAAGTTATAAAAGGGCAGCAGCAATGCCAAAGTGTGTAATTGAAGAGAATCTCTCCCACAGGAGGCATGTTCCAAGGGAAGTATGAGCTTGTGTCACAAGTCTGTAGCTTTAAATGCAAAAACTTATTAGGCAATCAAGGCAGTAGACAGCCTTGAAATGCTGCCAAGCTTTGCCCTGAACTCTCCTTCAGGCAAGACAACCTCACCAGCCCTTATATTCATAGCAGTTTGACTTCAGTGGAGTCAAAATACAATAGACTGAGTTAGATTGTGCACACTCATGAACCTGTACCCATAAATATATAACATATTATGCACCTACGTATTAGCAACCGTCCCACTGCTAGACAAAATGCCCGACATTGGCACACTTAGTAGAGGAGAGATTTAATTTGGCTCATGGTTTCAGAGGATTCAGCTCACTGAAATGAAGAAAAATCATGGTAGAAGGGCATGTGGAGCAGAGATACTTTATTCATGGCAGCATGGAAGCAGAGCAGAGAGAAAGTGTACCCAAAAAGAGAGGACTAGGGGCCAGGTACAGTGCCCAAGCTCACACCTCCATGGCCCACACAGACATACCTAAAAGTGTGCTTTATTAATCTGTTAAGCATTTCTGAATCTAGTCAAGTTGGTGATTCACAAATAATGGTTATAATCAGGTAAATTAATGGAGAGTTTACAGATTTGAAGTATTTTTGGTCATATTTATGTTGTTGGATAGGTTTCAAAATAGCTTCCCTTCAGTCAGAATTTAAATATATTCCTTAGATGGATTAAGAAGTCATTTAATTCAGTAAACAAAGTTTTGTTAAATACTTACTAGTAACAAGCACTGCTCATGGTCCAAAACTATAGCAATATACAAAAGCAGATAATATCCAATCTTTTCTAAGATGCTGCCTGAGGGTAGGCAGATACTACAGTAACGCACCTGTTCATGAACACTTCTGTTCTCAAACAATTCAGTTCACAAACAGAAATATTCCACAAAAAGTTGCCTCCATTTGCAAACACCAGATCAAGTGACAAACACAGCACAACCTGTTAAGCTAATTTAAACAGATTTGCTTTGGAAAGAGTTCTGGTTGCAGTGCAGAGAGCAAGTCAGAGAGGTTTCAAAGACACTACCAGAATAATCAGTGGCTTCTGCAGTGATCCAGGTGTGAAATGATACAGTATGTTCCAGGAAAGAGGTGAAGGAGATGAAACAGATAACTTTTAATAAACTTATAATCACTAAGAGATGATCAGTTTCTTTGTTTTATTTTTCTCTGAGTAGTGAATCAAAGGACAGGAAAAAATACAAACATAGAGACTGCAGAATGAATTTGGACTCCAATTCTCTTTGACAGGTTTGATTCTGCTGTCTTTTTTGGTGTCTTTATTCAGAGTCACCTGAATAATATCAAATCTTTCATTCTGTTATCATTTTCTAAACTGTGTTCCACAGCACACTTGTGAACCACAAAACAAACTCCTTTAGAACACTTCAGGTTACAGGTCCTTTGGGAAATAATGTATTCTATATCCCTTTTAATGTGGACAACTGAGCTCATGAATTCTCTATGGAGACACTGCTGAACTTTATTTGACCCAGCATTTGCAAAAAGTATTTGACTGAAGAAGTTGTGTTTTGTTTATTTTGTTATGGGAACCTTTAATTCTTCATTTCCGAAAGAGCTACTGTAGAGATGCTAAACATACATGAATTTCTTATATCCTTTCATCTCCTCCTTTTTTATGATTTCACAAGTCTTTTAAGAAACTCTTAGTGCTGCACCCAAGAGACCTCAGCAGCCAGAGAGATCATTGGCTGCCCTTTCCCTGCACCCCAGAGACCTTGGCAGCAAGAAGGATCCTCAGTCATCCTTCACCTGCACCTGAGAGACCTCAGCAGCCTGCAGGATCATTGCTCAAACTTTCCCATAACCAAAAGACCTCAGCAGCCCACCGACCATCAGTGACCCGTTCCATCACCTGCAGAACCTTGGTGTGCTGGTAGAAGTCCCAGCAACCCCTCACTCACACAGAGGACCTCAGCAGACCTGTGACAGTGTGGTGAGTTTCCCCCTCAAATAGAGGACTTCAGTAGCTAAACAGGAGCAGCAGGAAAACCTTCCCCCCCACCCCAGCTATAGGACCTTGGTGAGCCTTGCAAGAGTGTGAATGAGTATTTCTTCCATACAGAGAACACTGGGTAGGTTGAGGAGAGCACCAAGACCTTGCACAACCCGGAGGAACTTGGAAGAGCCTACAAGACCCAGAGTGATACAGTATGGTCCCTGCTGAGACACACACTATAGACAGGTAAATCTGGTGGGCTGGGACAGCCTGAAGTTGCAGCAAAAATAGAAGCTAAAGGTTGGCTTACATCAAGACTCCTAGGCTAATCAGCCTAGGAGGAATATAGGACTCACCCAATAGGCCCGGCAGAAGGAATTCAGGTGACTGACCCCTCCCCTTCATTGTGGGACCCAGCAATTGGACAAACATCAGCCACTCAGTAGGATACTAAGACACACATGATGGACAGTTGAGAATACTGGGATTGAAAAGACCAAAATATTAACCCAAAAGGTGAAAATGACAAAACAAAAATGCAGTATACAATCTCAATATCCAGTCCATCAGGAACAAGTACAGGAGACATCAAAATAGAGAAGTCATACACCTCAAATTTCTGAAAAGATAGCAAGTGAAATAAAGAAATACATCCATGAGGCTATAGAAGAAATCAGATTGGAAATAATCTCTCAGGTAAAGAAAGAAATAACAACCTCAAAGAAGGAGTTGTTCAGCATAGCTAGAGTAGACACAGATTTTTAAAAAATACAGGAGGATGGGAAAATGATGAAAATGCTGAATGAACAATATAGGAGAGGATAGAATAGAAATTCAAAGAGATATACAGGAAATTAAAAATTCCATTGAAAACTGGCAAAACCATTTGAATGAAGCTGAGAATAGACTTTCAGACCTTAAAGACAGGATTGCAGCAAGCAATTCTAAATGGAAAAAACTTTTAAAAATAACAAGGGATCATGAAATAACAATTCAACAGCTTCAAGAAGGTGCAACGAGAAACAATATAAGACTGATAAGCATCAACGAAAATGCAGGAGTCAACGCAAATAACATTTAAAACAACTATTCACAGAAGTAATAGCAGCAAATTTCCCAAACACAGGAAAAGAATCAGATACACAGATAAGTGAGACATATAGAATGCCAAACAACCATAACCAAAATAAATCTACACCTAAAGAATGGCCAAGTTTAAAAAATCAAGCAACAACAAATGCTGGAGAGGCTGTGGGGAAAAAGGAACTCTTCTCCACTGTTGGTGGAAGTGTAATCTGGTGCAACCACTGTGGAAGTCAGTGTGGAGATTCCTCAAGAAGCTAGGATTAGAGATCCCATTCAACCCAGCTATCCCTCTTCTGGGCATTTTCCCAGAAGAATTGAAAACATCATACCACAGAGATATCCGTGCACCCATGTTTATAGCAACCCAATTTGCAATAGTCATATCTTGGAAACAACCCAAGTACCCATCAATCAGGGAATGGATAAAAAAGATGTGGTATTTTTATGCAATGGAGTACTACTCAGCTATTAAGAAAGATTGCATTGAGACTTTTATAAGTAAATGGTCACGACTTGAGACCATACTCATAAATGAAATAAATCAAACCCACATGTGTGAATACCATATTATCTCCCTAGTGTAAGAAACTGAAAAAGTATATGTGATCCAAAATCTATAATAAATACTATGGAAGGGTACAAAACAGCTCAAAGAGCAAAAGTAACTGAGAAGGGAAAAGGGGGAAAGTGGGAAGGCAAAAGGAAGAGATATACATCTGTATATATGTATATGTAAGATAACTAAAACGAACATACTGTTGAATGTATTCGTTATTGAGAAAGAACAATTAATACTGATATGATTAGATCAATTTTATGTGTCTATGTCCATTAATGTAAACAACCATTTTAAAGATAATGATACGCAATATTGCAATCATTGTCAAGTTTCTATTATCCTGTTTTGTAAACCTGTAATGTTACTGTTGTGCATTTACTCTAGGTGTTTGTTTGTCTGTTTTGTTTTTTTGTCTTTGTTATATATGTCTTTTTTTCTCTTTTTTTCTGCTTAAATAAAAATATATATATATAAAAATTAAGATCCCAGAAATTCAGCATAAAAACAGAATACTAAAAGCAACTAGAAAAAAGACACCCTGCCATCTTGAATCAAAGAGGATCCAACCAGAAGACAACTAGCCTGCCTTCCTGGTGAGTGGTGTGAGCAGCGTGGACTCCAGGAAAAGAGAGGTATGTGCCTCCCAAGAACTCACCATGTTGGGTCAGGGAGGATCAAACCAGGCGACAACTAGCCTGCCTTCCTGGTGAGTGGCATGAGCGGGGCAGACTGCAGAAGGAGAAAGATCTGTGCCTCCCATGAACCCACCAGTGCACAGGCTGAGAATCAAGACCCCTCCCCACCATAAGCAACCTGCTGGTTTGGAAGACTGGCTAAGTTGATAGCAACTAAGGTACATAAAGCAACTAAATGCTTGTATCGTTTGCTTGATTTTTCAGGCCTGAGACCAGCAGTCCGAGCATTTCTTGGGAGGATGACTGTATGCAATGTAGCAAATATGGGGGATATGGGGGATTCCCTTCTGTCTTGTCTTTGAGGCCCAATATTGTTCTCATTGTTTTGCTTTATTCTGATTAATTTTTTTGTTTTATTACATATTCTGTTTTGGTTGGTTTTATTCTGTTTTGTTTTTGGCTTGATTTTACTATACCTGATGGAATGGTCAACTATTGTGAAGAAACAAGATATACTATTGTTTGCTATTGTTTTCCGAGTATCTTGCTTTGAAATTCTGTACCAGTTCTACTGCTTTGTTTTGATTGGCTTTGCTCTGTTATGTTTTGTTGGATTTTACTATCTTTAAAATAAAATTTTAAAAAATGAAAGAAAAAAACCATAACTCCTGTTAAGGAAAGCCCATTAGAATCACAGCTGGCTTCTCAGCACAAACTCTCAAGTCAATATGAGGTTGGAGTGAAGTATTTCAAGCCCTGAAAGCAAACAATTTTCAACCCAAATTGATATACCCTGCAAAACTTTCTTTCAAAATTAGTGGGGAAATAAGGTACTTTCATGACAAAGAACAACTAAAGAAATCCATGTCTACTAACTCAACCCTAGAAAGAGTACTGAAAGACATACTAGAGAGAGACAAAAATGACTACAATTCCCAGAATAACAACAGAAAGAAACCACCAGGCAGAGCAAACAATTAAACAAGGGGGAAAATCAGGAAATCAACAACAGAAAAATAACATGACAAAGTTGAGCCAGTACATATCAGTTATATCCATCAGTGTAAATGGCCTCAATTCACCAATTAAAAGAAACAGGTTGACAGAATGGATCAAGAAACAGGGTCCAACAATATGCTGTATAAAAGAAACACATCTGACTCAAAAGGAAACTCATAGATTGAAAGTCAAAGTATGGAAAACTATATGTGACTGGAACCCAGAAAAAAGAAGGGGTAGCTGTTCTGTTTGCTGACAATGTGAACTTCACACTAAAAATAATCAAAAGAGATAAAGTACTTCACTACGTACTTGTTAGGGGAAAATTCAAGAGGAAGAGATAACAATAATAAATATATGTACACCAAATGTAGGAGCACGCACCTATATAAGACACATAGAAATAGATACGAAAAACCAAATATGTGATAACCCAATTGTAACAGGGTACATTAATACCCCGTTGTCACAAAGAGATAGATAAACTAGACAAAAAGTCAGCAAAGAAATAACAGAATTGAATCAAACCTGTTAACAAATGGATTTACTAGATATTTACAGAGTGTTCCAACCATCAACATCAGAATACACATTCTTCTCAGCTGCACATGGGACATTCTCTAAGATAGGCCATATATTAGCCCACAGAACATGCTAAAGTAAATGCAAAAGGATTGAAATAATCCCATGCATATTATCTGACTATAGTGCACTGAAATTGAAAATTAATGGCAAAAGAAACTGCAAAACCTAATAAACACAGGAAAATTAAATAACAACCTCCTGAACAACCAATGGGTTACAGATTAAATTAAGGAAGAAATTAAACAATATCTATGATTCAACGAAAATGCAGACACAACATACCAAAACCTGTGGGATGCAATTGAAGTGGTCCTAAGAGGAAAATATATAGCAATAAATTGTCATATCAGGAAGACAGATTCAGCATGAATAAACAACTTAATGCTGCACCACAAGCTTCTAGAAAAATAAGAGCAAGTCAAGCCCAAAGCACACAGAAGAGAGGAAATTATAAAGATCAGAGCAGAAATTAACACAATTTAGACTAAGAAAACAGTACAAAGAATTAATGAATTGAAGGGTAGGTTCTTTGAAAGAATAAACAAAATTGATAAACCTCTAGTCAACTTTATCATGAAAAAGAAAGAAAAAACTCAAGTTCATACAATAAGGAATGAAAATGGTGAAATTACTACAGATCCCATGGAAATTCAGAAGATCATGAATGCCTGCTTTGAAAATCTTTTCTCACACAGAGTGGAAATCAGAGAAAAATGGACAGATTCCTAGAAAGTTATGAATTATCAAAGCTGAATCAAGAAGACATAACAATTTTGAAAAATCCAATATCAGCTCCTGAAATTGAAAACATGATTATAAACTTACCAACAAAGAAAAGCCCAGATCCTGATGGGTTCACAGTTGAATTCTATAAGAAATTTAGAGAAGATTTAACATAAATACTCCTCAAACTCTTCAATAAAACTGAAAGGGAAGCAATTTTCCCTAACTCACGTCCAGAGGCAAGTATTACTCTGATACCAAATCCAGACAAACACCCAACCAAAAAGGAGAACTGTAGGCCAATCTCCCTAATGAACATTAATGCAAAAATTCTTAATAAAATAGTAGCAAATAGAATGCATCAAATCATCAAGAAGATTATACATCATGACCAAGTGGAATTTATCCCAGGAATTCAGGGATGCTTTAACATATGCTAATTAATAAGTGTAATGCATCACACCAACAGAGCCAAAGACAAAAATCACATGATCATCTCAATAGATGCAGAAAATGCTTTTGATAAAGTTCAACACGTGTTCATGATAAAAAATCTACAGAAACTTGGAATAGATGATATTTACCTCAATCTGATAGAAACCATCTATAACAAACCAGCAGCCAACATCTTTCTAAATGGACAAAAACTGAAAGCATTTACTCTAAAATCAGGAACCAGACAATGATATCCACTATCACTGCTCATATTCAATATAGTTCTGGAAACATTAGCCGGAGCAATTAGACAAGAGAGAGAAATAAAAGGAATAAGGATAGGAAAAGAAGACGTTAAATTATCACTACTTGCAGATGGCATGATAGTCTACACAGAAGACCCCAAAAACTCTGTCAAAAGACTACTAGAGATAATAAGCAAATTCAGCAGTGTAGCCGAATACAATATCAACACTCAAAAATCAATAGCATTCCTGTACAAAAACAACAAACTCACCGAGAAATTATGGAAATAACACCTTTTATAATAGCATCCAAAAAAGTGAAATACTTAGGAATGAACCTAACAAAGGTTGTAAAAGGCCTATATGTTGAAAACTATAGCAGTCTAAAAAAGGAGATTGAAGAGGATGTCAGAAAATGGAAAGATAACCCTCACTCTTGGATAGGAAGAACCAACATTGTGAAAATGGCTATTTTCCCAAAACTGTTACTCAGATGTACTGTAATCTCGATCAAAATACTAATCATATACCTTCCAGATCTAGAGAAAACTTTCCTAAAATTCATTTGGAAACAGAAGAGACATAGAATAGCCAAGACAATCCTGGGCAACAAAGGCAAGGCAGGAGGGATCTCAATTCCTGACTTGGAATTATACTACAAAGCTGCACTGATAAAATCAGAATGGTACTGGCAAAAAAAACAGACCTAGGGATCAATGGAACAGATTAGAAGATGCAGACATAACTACAAAGACATTCAGCCACCTTATCTTTGACAAAGAGGCTAAACAAATTCACTGCAAGAAAGACAGTCTCTTTAATAAATGGTGCTTGAAAAATTGACTTTCCAAATGCCAAAGACTGAAACTAGGGCCATGTCTATCACCATGCACTAAACTAAAGTCGAAATGGATAAAAGTTTTAATATAAAAATAGAAACACTAAATCTCCTGGAAGACAAGCTAGGTAGAAACCTTGAAGACATATGGGTAGGCAACGAGTTTGTGAACAAAATGCAAACCACATGGGAAGTACTTCAGAGAATCAACAGCTGGAATCTCATCTTATTAAAAGTTTTTGCATTTCAAAAGAAATCACCGACAGAATAAAAATAAAACTCACAGAATGGGAAGGAATTTTAACCAGTTGTCCCTCAGACAAAGGACTTATATCTAGAACATATAAGAATTGAAAAACAGCACGTTCCCCAAATTCAAGGACACAATTCAAAAATGGTCATCTGAGATGAACACACATTTCTCAGATAAAGAAACACAAACGACAAACACACACATGAAGAAATGTTCACTATCACTGGTCATTCGAGAAATGCAAATTAAAACAACATTTAGATTTCATCTCACTCCAGAAAGAATGACTGCCATCAAGAAATCAATTGATAACAAATGTTGGTGGGGCTGTGTGGAAAAAAGAACACTTCTCCACTCTTGGTGGGAGTGCAGACTGGTGCAACCACTGTGGAAATCAGTGTGGAAATTCCTCAAAAAACTAGGATTGGAAGTCCCACTCAATTCCTCTATTCCCCTTCTTGGTATTTTCCTAGAAAAATTGAAAATGTCATGCCACAGTGATATATGGACACCCATATTTATAGCAGCACAATTTGTAATAGCTAAATCTTTGAAACAATCCAACTGCTCATCAACCACAGAATGGGTTAAAAAGATATAGCATTTTTATATAATGGAATAGTACTCAGCTATACAAAAGGATAATCTTGAGGCTTTTATAGGTAAATGGAGGCAACTTGTGACCATATTCATAAGTGAAATAAGTCATACTTACATTGTCTCCCTAGTGTAAAAAATAATAAAAATTAAAAAAACTCAAAGAGTAATAAAATCCAAAATGTACAATAGATATTGTAATAATTAAAGGGAAAGAAATTGCTCAAAAGGAAATAACAACTGGGATAAGAGAAAGGAGAAAAGGAAGAGAGAAAGTGATTATATGTATGTAGGTATACATATCTAAATATATGTATGTGTATGTATAAAAGATAGATAACTATACTTCTAATCTCTGTTAGTTCATCAAAAAGAACAGTTTGTGCTGTCATTGTTTGATTGATCATTTTTAATGCCTAGATCTTGTAACCTGGACAACTATTTCTAAGATAACAATATGCAATATATTAACTAGTGTTAATTTCCTACTATTTTTTTTGAAATTCTGTATCATTTCTTTCCTTTTTTCTGGTTTGCTTTTTAAAATAAAAGAAACAGAAACTCTTAGTGACTAGGTGTTGCAGTGCATGACTATTATCCCAGCACCTGGGAGTATGAGACAATGTAAGTTGGAAGGCAGCCTGGGCAAACTGAACTAGATATTGTGTCTCCAAATTTAAATAAATTAACAAACAGAGCTAGTGATGTAGGTCAGGGCAAAGACCCTTGGTTCAATTTCCAGGACTAGAAGGAAAACAAGGAAGGGAGGAAAGAAGGAAGGAAGGAAGGATGGATGGGAGGGAGGGAGAAAGGGAGGGAAGGATGGAGAGAGGGAGCAAGGGAAGGAAAGAAAGAAGGAAAGGGGAAAGGAAGGAAAGAAGGAAAAGACACAGTGTTACAAGCAGTAATTGCCGTGACAATAACATTGGAAGTCTGATTATCTTCCATGTTGTAGGCTTTATATTTTACTTCATTCATCTTTACTACAAAGCTTTAAAGTAGAAAGTTTTTAAATGGGTCCATTTCACAGATGTTGACACTTACACAAAAACAAAATTCGGCATCAATTTTAGGTCAGTTGACCAAGATTCCACCTGAGATCTGCCTGTTTGACATTCTCCTTACCCCACCCACTCCTTCACCCTGATCTATTATCCAAAAACCACCCAGAAGTACATGATTTTATGTCTTTTATAGAGTTTCTGTTTATTTATTTATTTATTTTACTTTTCTGTGCTTTTGGAGTTTTGTTTCTTTTGGTTAGTAATCCTACACACACATTATCTATCGTTTTAGAAAATGGTGGTATTACCTTCATCTCATTTAAACTATATTGAATATTGCATCAATTGCTATAGTAACTAGCATCTGTATTCCTGTCACTCTTAACTCTTACTTTTCTTATCCCACATATAATAAATTTCAGCTACAGATATATGTCTTTTCTTTCTCTCACAAAATATTTAATGAAATTTTTTCAAAACTTTTTCAGAGAATCTAAATATCAAGATACAATGGCAGAAAAGTTTGATTAATTCAATCAACTGTTTAATAAATTCTAATTTTATTCTGACACTGTACATAGAATAGTAAAGTTGATCCTCTTCCTGCCTGCAGAGAACTTATCAAAAAATAAGAGAGAGAGAGAGAGAGAGAGAGAGAGAGAGAGAGAGAGAGAGAGAGATACAGAAAAACGCTGAGGGATTCCAATGTAGGAAAGTGTTACCACACTAAGTGCAGGTGCTCTGGAATTATGCAGTGCCAAGGAATCTTGCCTGGGAAATTCTGGAATCCTTCTGGAAGATGTGTGGTTTCATCTGAAAATATGAGCAAAATTGAGCTGAGGAAGAAAATGGTGAAAGATTCTAGGAAGAAAGAAAGGCAGGTCTGCAGCGGAAACACGTGGCTGGACGTGAAGCATGAGGACTAAAGCTTAGGGAGATGCATCAGTTCTACCAGGGTTTCTCCTTTGAGCTAGTTACCTTTCAAGCTAGAGTGCCATAAAGACAAGTTGGTGTGGAGAAATGATACTATGTGCAGGGAGGAGCGTGATTTGGAAACAAGGACATCTGGGCCTGGGTTTTAGAGCCAAGTAATACGTTGTCCTGAATTCCTGAGTGCACTATGTTAGAGGAATCTGCGGGTCACCTGTGCGGGAAATTCAGTAAATCAGTACTCACAGTGGGATGAAGGTTCCATTTGACCAAGAAATAGTTATGTGAAGTAATTCAGCTTATAAATAGTAATGTAAAGTAATGACATGGAAGAGATCAACAAGGCGTGTGTGCAGAACAAAAGGAGCAAGACACAGGGCAAAGGCAATATTCACAGGAAAGAGAACACAATTGCCCTGAGTAAGATATAGAATGGTGAGAGACTGAAACCCAAGATAAACTATCATGAACACAGAATGGGGAGCATTTCCAGACCATAAGGACAGCCACAGTCACACTGCCAAAGAGGGTAAGAAAAAAAGCTGACATTGGATTGAAAGATGAGGCTTGATGGGTTGGAAGTGTAGTTCACCATTTCCCTAGCTGCACAAGCCCTGGGTTTAATATGAAGCACAGAAAGAAAAATGAAAAAGAAAGATGAAGTTCAAGAGTTAGAACAGAATGCAAAAGCCAGAATCAAGAGCAAGAAGTAATGTTTTAATGTATCAAACTATATAAACGCAACTTTATTAAGGACCCTGGATTAAGTATTTAAATTTGATGGAAAGAAAGTGGAGGATTTCTGATATTAAGCACTGTGAGGCAAGTAGGAGAGAAACGTCTTAGTCAACTTTCAATCACTGGGATAAAACACCCGACACACAAATTTAAAAAAAGAACAATTTATTTTAGCTCACAATTTCAATCCATGATTTGCTTGTTCCAAGGCAAAAACAGAATGGTGGAAGAGTCTGGGCAGAGGAAAGTCATTCACTTCATGGTGACCAAGAAACAGAAAGACAAGGGAGGAGCTAGGGACACAAATATAACTTTCCCTGTCACACTTGTAGTGACCCAGCTCCAACCAAGTCCCACCTTCTAACACCACATTAATGGACGAATCCACTGATGAGTACAGCAGTTGCATGATCTAATCATCTTTTGTACACATGAGAATTTTTGGAGACTTTTATATATAAATCATAACCTTGTAAGCATTTGAAAAAAGTGAAAAACTTATAAAATACATTCTCTGGGTAACAGGAGAAGCATTTACTAGGAAAAAAAAAGCTGAAATCGCTACAGTTCAATTCCCAGGCAAATATGCAGATCAGATATCAGGAAATCAGATTCAACTATAATATCACAAAGCGAAGGAGAGGAGATCATTGCAAGGGGGTCAGGAGTCTAAACAGGACTTCACAGAACATTATTAGCTGAACTGAAGACTAATGAGCAAATAGAAAGTGGAGATCTTGAAAATTCAAGTGAGAAACTTCACTAACCAGGTAAAGCTGTATGAGAGATCTAGAAATAGAATGAAAAACTGTGTGAGAAAGTCTAGAGACACAGAATTTAGAACGTGTGTTTATTAGAATTTAATTATATGAGACGTATCAGGCTGGAGAAAAGACTCAGGTGAAAAAAACAAAAAGAAGAAGCTTGTGAGGTAGTTGCTCAAACCTTTACCCAATAGTACAGTTGTATGTTTCAGGAAATAATTCTAAGATGAAGAATTAAAAAATCTGTGATGCCTAGCTTGGAAAAACTGCATTTTTGCTGGTGGTTTTTGTGTAATTTAATTTGCAGTTTAAGGATTAATAGTCTAAAAGCAGAAATTGAGCTGGAGGTAACCATCAGTCTCTGCTTCTGAATTTAGTATGGACAAAGGTGAGAGAGTGTGAGGATTGGCCTGTGGATAGTGGTCACAGGAGTGGGGCCACCAAGGCACACTGAGTCTCCCCTGAAAAAAGTTTAGACTTGTAGCTCTATGTGGTAAAAGGCCTGCTTGGACAAGGAGGATTATTTGGAGAACCTATTGAGCAGCGGGACATTGAAAGAGAAGAAAATAAGCAGAAAGAAGAAGGATGGAAAGATAGGGCAACAGACAACTGAGGTGACTCTGCCTGAGAATGGTGTCAGTGTAAGCAAGGTAGGATTAGCAGCCAACAAGTGCATAATAGTGCCGGAGTCCATTAGTGAGAGTTGAGGCGAGTTCACTAAGAGATACTAGCTGGATTTATTGGCCTTCTTCACATACCCTGGTTCAAATAAACAAGACTGAATTGGCATATCTGTTTTCCAGGACTCACAGTTGTGGCTTCCAAAAAAGTGCACTGTGGGAGCTCTTAGGAAAAAGTATAAATTGATGTTTCTTATTCTTATGTCTCAAAGTTACTCCAGTCTTCCTTTTTCTGAGGGCAGAAAGTATGTGGACACAGAGACGTGACAAACTTGTCCCCTGCATAATGACCTCAGTGTGGGGTGAAAGGAAAAGGGAAATAATAGTAGCCTCTTCCTAGAAAAGCTGTTGATTTCAAGAATTGGATTATTAGTTTGCTCAATGGAACAACCAAAAAAAGTATGGGGGACAGAAAATAAATTTGTAAAACTGTGAGAATCGACTAAAATACACAGCTGAAAGTGATGATTCTGTTTTATTCTCTTCCTGTTTTTTAAGCCTCTGCCTCATCATTAGCACTCAATTTCTTCCTGTTGATCTATCACCTATTCCTACTTTTTAAAACAAACTATTCACATATTTAATGTATAAATATAAGTATATATAATTTAAATACCATGTCGTATATCATATATAGGTGAAATTTGCATTTGTCAATTTATACTTTAATAAATCTGGAAAACCATTTAATTAAAAAATAAAAGCAAGTTATTTTTATCACAGACTAACAAAAATTGAAAGAATTTCAGAGATCATCTAACAGAGCATCACATTTTACAGATGAGAAAACCAGCTTCAAATGACATTATATAAGTTGCCAAAGTCACATAGCAAGGACATAGTCAAAACTAAAATCCATGTGTACTAATTTGCAGCTCAAAGCTCTTTTCAAACTCAGGGAAAATATGCTATCAATTTTTAAATGCTGTATATTTCTACTTGGTAATTCTAAAGTCCCATTTATCTTTAACAGTTTAAAATATACTGTTATCTATTCACCACAAAGAAATGCATTCAATTTTTCCAAATTATTTGGTCAATAACCGAGTCTTGATAGATCATTAGATCATTTTCTTCTACCAAAGCACGGTGTGTATGTGAATAATTTGGGAAGAAGAAGTGTTGTCTTTGCAAAAGGGAAGCATAAGCTTATAAATGCAAAATAAATACAGGTCAAAGTCCCTAACCTCATGGAACTTAAAATATTTTCAGGGAGATGCAATGTGAAATGACAGAACAATTACAAAACAATTTGTCCAAATTACATACAACACACCGAATGCCTAAACTTGAAGATGATGAAAGGTCAGGGGTAAGTCTATATAATCCTGCTACAAAGAGCAATATGGAAGGTATGCATCCAGTTGGTGGCAGCCACACCAAAATTAATCACAGGTAGATTTCAGTGAAATTTATCAATCCAACTTCCTCTAGCATCACGCATCATTCTTCTACACTTTGACAGAAGAACAATTTGAACAGAAGAACAAGTCACAGACCTTATTGTCTGCAAAGTCATATGGTCTCCATTCTTCCAATTCCTGGGCTTAATACCATTAATGTTATTTGATCCCATCACTCTCATTACCTTATTAGTATGTTTGCAGTAAGTAATGATTACATTCCTTGGGAGGAGTTGGTTCATGTACATAACTCATCTTGAACCTTTTTTCCTCCCTCTCCTGTCTTTTGGTTTCCCTTCTACTTGAAAAATATCTATTTCCCTATTTTCTATTTTCTATCTTTTATGTTGCTTATTTATATGATAAACCAAAAACATGAATTTGCCAACTATTAAATCAACAATAGCTCATTGCTTACTTCTGATCTTCCCTAATTTTTACATCTGTGTGCATTTGCATTGGTTCTGTGCTATTTCCTTTTTTAAAAATTCTATGTCATCTGCACCAGGCTTCCTTTATCTTTTGTTTTCTCTTTCATTGCTTGTAATAATATTTTTCTTTCAATAATTGAGCATTACCCTAATACATTTTATAATTTCTTTCTTATTTACTTCTTGCAGTTTTTATAGAATTTGGCTAAATACTTTCTTCCCTAAAAAATATTGGCCTGACATGGCTAATTTTGGTTGTCAACTATAATGAATTGAGAGATGCCTAGAAAATTGGCAAAGCAGACTTCTACGTGTGTCTGTGAGGGTGTTTCCAGAGAAGATTAGTGTGAGGTCAATGAACGAAGTGTGAAAGACTGACTTGGAATGTGGACAGCAGCATCCTGCAGCCTGGAGCCAAAACAAGTGAAAAAGACTAGAGAAAGAAGAATCTCACACCTGCACCTACACCACTCTTCTCAAGTGGGATCAATTTTCTGCTCTGTAATCCATGTGTGTTGGATTCTAGGCTCTTCAGCCTCCAAACATGAATTTCCACCAGTGGCTCTTTATGGTCTTCCAAGCCTTTGGCCTTCAAATAGCACTGCAACATTGGCCTTTCTCTCGTTCTGAGGTTTTTTGCTTCTCGGAGCAGCGTACTGCTATTACTGATTTTCCAGTCTGCAGATGCCCATTGATCCTTTTCCTCTGGAGAACTATGATGTAATATAAGACATTTTTATAGCAAGCAACCTGCCTGGTCATTGTCATTCAGTAGGAAACAATGGTCTTAATTGCACAGATGACATGACTCATCAATAGAAAGTTGACTTTCAGTAGTGTTTCTGATAGCCTTATGTTGCCGCACAACTCCACATAGATTTAGCAGAAACACCTCTCAACTTTCTCAGGTGAAGCACTCCTAAGTGTTTGGGTGAGAAACAATGTGGGCTGCGTTATGTACAAATACCTACTCTTCAATTGTAAACTGTACGTATGGCAAACATATACTCAAAAAATAATAAAGACTTTTTTAATTAAAAGAACAAAGATAAAAATACATAATCTTCTTAGGGAATATAGAAAAAAAGTCATTAGGTACAAATCCCAAGTCCCCAAAATCAACGCATCACTTCTCTTCTCTGAGGCTCAGTGTTGTAATTTATGAAGCAAGTCAGTGAGGACTGCCCTAGAGGACCTTGAACACAACCCTGCTGGGACATGTGCAGTAAGTAGACATTTAATGTTAGCTTTGGTTGTCATGGTTTTTCAACAGAAACAAGTTTGTAGTTAATTGGTAATTGTAGTTAGAATAATTCGAACAAGAAAGCTTGAGAACCTACAAATAAAATTTATTTTGCAAGTGTTAAATTTATGAGGTTCTTAAATGCTAAATATGAAAAACTGGAAATGGAAATGTGGCTTGAGAAGGTGTTGTTAACATTTCCATCCCTAGCCACTTAAAAAGTCCACAACCTAAAGACATGTAACTCCTGAAGGAAGGGAGAATCTAAAAAGAAATCTATTTAGTGGATCAAAGATGAAGTGGTTTATACTGGTGCCCTTCCAGTAAAGGTGATTTATCATAAACTGTATGAGATCCTGAGAAGTTGCAGAAAAACACATTTCTGGTAAATAGGATCTTCTTTTCCCTTTGAATTCTTGATCAATATTCTGGCAAGCCAGAGGATTTTCTGAACACAGTGTGACTATTCTTCCTTTGGTAAAACTGGGTGGCTGAATTTCAGAGACTAGAATGGCTGTCACCTCTAGGCATACTCTGATTTCAGGACCTGGTCCCTCAACACGCAGCAGCATGGTAGACCTAGTGTCAAGTCCAGGTTCCATCTACCAAGCCATGTCATAGGATGAAAGAGGAAGGGCCGGGAGTTTGACTCAGTGGCTTAAGTGCCTGTCTGTGAGGTGAGAGGTTGTGAGTTCGATCCCCGGTGCCGCAAAAAAAAAAAAAAAAAAAAAAAA
>RJWM01035149.1:0-19156 GCA_004363535.1 Dasyprocta punctata | reverse complement strand
TTCATTCAAACTACATTCCCTGATCACAATGCAATTAAATTAGGAATAAAACCACAAAAATGTTTTAAAAATTGGGGTATTAAAAAATACTCAGTTTATGGCTTGAAGACAAGTCATAATGTAAATTAGAAAGTATTTAGAACTGAATGATGATAATACAGATACCAAAGCTTGAAAGGCAGAGATAAAGCAAAACTAACTATAAAAAAAGGAGATCAAAGAGGATATATGAGAATGAAAGGTATCTCCTCATCCTGGATAGATATGACCAATATTGTCAAAATGACCATATTCCTAAAATGCATATATATATATATATATATATACACATATATGTATATGTCCCAATCAAAATACAAACAAAATTCCTTTTAGAACTAGAGAAAACAATGCTAAACTTCAGATGGAACCAAAACAGACCCAGAATAGCAAAAGAAATCTAGGCAACAAGAGCAAGGCAGGAGGCATCACAAATCTGACTTTGTTATATTACAAAGCTATAGTGATAAAAAAAAAAAGAGCATGGTTGCTAGACATGGTGGCACAGGCCTGTAATCCCAGCACTTGGGGGCCTGAGGCAGGAGGACTGCTGTGAGTTTGAGGTCAGCCTGGGCTACATAGTGAGTTCAAGGCCAGCCTGAACTATATAGTGAGACCCTATCTCAAAAATAAAAATAAAAACAAATGAAATAGAACAAAGACAGTGTAGTACTGACACAGAAACAAACGTGGATCAGTGAAACAGAATAGAGGATACAGAAACAGGCACATTCAGTTATCTGATCTTCAACAAAGTGGCCAAAAACATATGTTGGAGGAAAGATTGATCTATAACAAATGGTGCTCGGAAAAATGGTTATCCACATGCAGAATAGTGAATCTAGACCCATATCTCTCACCATGTACTAAACTAAAATCAAAATGGATCAAAGATCTAAATCTTAAAATGATCCACTGGAAGATAAAAGGTAAAATCTTGAAATCTTAGATATAGATAAGGATTTTGTGGACAAAACCCCAATGACAAGAAAGAACATCAAGAATCAGAAAATGGGATCATATTAAGAAAAAAATCTTCTGGATAACAAAGGAAACAACTAGTCTGTTGAAGAAACAATCTGTAAAATGAGAAAAAAAAATTGCCAGCTATATCTAAGACAATGCTAATATTTAGAGTACATAAAGAACTCAAAAAATTTAGACCCCCCAAATAAAAGACCTAATAAAAAATAAGTGGAATGAATAAACACTTCTCAGAAGAAGTACAAATGGCCAATAAATGTATAAAAAATGTTCAACAACTCTGGCCATTAGAAAAAGAAAATTAAACCAACATTGAGATTCCATCTTACTCCAGAAACAATGGCTATCATCAGGAACTCAAACAGCAATAAATTCTGGTGAGTAACAGGGAGGAACCTCTCTACATTGGGTTTTTTTTTTTGGTGGCACTGGGGATTGAACTCATAACCTTGCGCCTGCCCAACAGGTGCTTAAGCCACTGAACCAAACTCCCAGCCCTAGTTTTTTGAGGCAGAGTCCCACTATGTAGTTCAGGCCGGCCTTGCGCTCACGTTGTAGCCCAAACCAGCCTCAAACTCACAACGCTTCTCCTCCCTCAGCCTCCTGAGTGCTGGGATTAAAGGCGTGCGCCACCACGCCTGGCTCCTCGCTACATTGTTGATGATAATGTAAAATAGTACATTACTATAGAAATCAATATAGAGTTTCTTCCTCAAAAAAGTAAAAATAGAAATTTAATTCAACCCAGGTACTTCCTTTCTAGGTATCTTCAAAAAAGAGTTAAAGGCATTATGTTGCAGTGATACAAACATACCCATGTAGATAGCAGCACAACTCATAATAGCTAATCTTAGCAGCAGCCTATATGTCCTTCAACAGATGAATGGATAAAGAAAATGTATTTACACACCATGAAGTACTACTTAAAGGAAGAAAAACTTGAGTCATTTGTAGGGAAATGAGACCATAATGCTAAGTGAAATAAATCACACACAAGCTTAAATATCCCGTGGTTTCTCTTACTTGAAAACTCAAAGTAAAATAAAGAGCAAAATAAAAGATAGCTAATAGAAAACAGAGATAGAACTTTTGCAAAATAGAAGGGGACCAAGAGATAGATGGAGGAAGGGATGAGGGAGGGAAGACAGAGGGGAGTGACAGGAAAGGGAATAAATTAAGTGTTAAGATGTGTTATGTACATCTACCAGCTCCCCACGATGAATGTAATTATTGTGTACTGTGAACATGGATTAATAAAAAAGAGCTAAAGCAGGTTCATATAGTGTAGTTATGCACTGCAAACACGAGCTAATAAGAAAAGTAAAGCAGAATCAAATGCCTTTTATTAGAAAAGAAAGTAAAATTCAATGATTCGATCATCTAATTAAAGAAGTTAGACAATAAGAAATGAAGCCCAAAGAAAGTGGAAGAAGAGCTCATCATGGTGGTACACACCTGTAGTTCCAACTTTTGGGAGGTCGAGGCAGGAGGGTCATAAGTTTAAGGCCTGCCTGGGAAACATAGCAGACCTTGTCTCAAAATGGAAAAAAAAAAAAAAAAAAAAAGCTGGCATTGTAACTCAGTCATAAGAGTACTTTTCCAACCTATGTGAGACCCCCTGAGTTCAATCCCCAGTAATGAATAAAACCTGAAAAAGCATAATAATCTACATGAGGTCATCAATTGATGAAACAGAAAACAAAAATGCAATAGAGATAAGTAAGACAAAACTGAGGTTCTTTGAAAAGACAAACCTCTGACAGGACTGGACAAAGAATAAAAACTCAGAAGGCATTAGTGAATAATACTGAGAATGAATGGAGGGAAAAAAACCACAGATACAACAGAGATTTTAAAATAATTTAAAAATACTAAGACAACTTTTGACTGATAAATATAAAACCAGATAAAATGAACAACTTTTAAGGAAAATATAACTTTCAAAAATTTAACAAGAAATAGAAAGTCCAAAAGACATAAATATTAAAAACACTGAGTCAGTAGTTTAAAACCTGCATTTCCCTGAAAGAAGAAACTGGGTGCCACTGTGGAAATCAGTGTAGAGATTCCTTAAAAAACTAGCATTAGAGGTCCCATTTGACCCAGCTATTCCCCTTCTGGGTATCTTCCCAGAAGAATTAAAATCATCATACTACAGTGATATATACACACCTATGTTTATAGCAGCACAATTTGTAATAGCTAAATCTTGGAAACAACCCAAATGCCCATCAACCAAGGAATGGATAAAAAAGAAAAAGTGGTTTTAAGAACTACAATGGAGTACTACTCAGCCATAAAGAAGAATAAACTTTAGACTTTTATAGGTAAATGAATGCAACTGGAGACCATACTCCTAAGTGGAATAAATTATACCCACATATGTCAACATTATATTATCTCACTAGTGTGAGAAGCTGAGCAAAAATATAAGATCCAAAATGTACAATAGATATTGTGAATTGGGAAGAAACTGTTCAAAATAAAAGAAACTGATGAGGAAAAGAGTAAAGGAAGAAAAGGGAAAGGAAAAAAATATGTATATACACACAAGATAGTAAAGATAGTTATACTGCTAGTTTCTCTTAGTTCATTGAAAACAAAGGTTTGTGCTAATAATGTTTGGGTAATATTTTACACCTGTATCTTGTACTCTGAGTAACTACTATGAAGATAACAATACACAATGTATTAATTATTATTACTCTCCTACTAGCATGTTCTGAAACTGTTTTATTTTTATTTCTATTTTTTCTCTTTAAAAAACAAAACTAGGTGTCTAATTGATGTCTATGAAATGTGCTTGACATAAAATGTCCCAGGAAATATAAAAGAAGGGAGTACTTGTATATCATTTTATGCAACTAAAATATAATCTTTGTATTAAAACTGATAATGGTATGATATTTTGGCCAATCTCACAAACCTAGATATAAAAACCCCAGCAAACTGAATTAGCAATGTATATGACAAAGCTATATCATGACTTTAATTTTCTTTCTCTCAAGAATTTAAGCATGGCTTAATATTAGGAAATCTTAATATTACCAAATTTAACTTTTGATTAAGATGGAGAGTGGAAGCCCACATTAGCTTTTGCTCCACTTCATGACCTCTCTAATATGATAATAAAAGGATTTTAAGAGGGAAAAAAACACAGAAACAAGGAGAATGAAGGAGTATAAAAAAGTAATAAAACCAGAGGATCTGAAAACAGATCTGGTTTTAGCTCCAGTGTGTCAGAGTACTTGGAAGTCATCATTTGGGTCTTTACAAAAAGAAATCTGGATAAACTGAAAATAGATGATCCATAGGGAATTGAAATTACATGGCAAAATGCCACCCTGAAGTCTGGGAATACTGTCATATCCAAAGAGATTCAGTACTAGAGATATGCTTAACTGGAACGGAAGCTTTATGGCTTTCCCACAAATAAACTCACCAAATTCCCATGGTGAGGATCTGAGAAATGTCCTGTTGCAGACCTGGCAGGGGCAAGGGGAAGAAGAGCTGTTGTGTAACATCAGATCCTTCTCCATAACAAAAGTCTACTCTTGGACTGGGAAGGCTTCACAACAGGGCAGTACAGAAATATTATCCTAGCTGAGGAAGGGATTTCCACCCCACTCCAGGCTTCCTGTATCACCTAAGAGGAAAAAAAGCCCCATACATATTAGGAAGCAGCCTTAATGAAAATAGATTAGAAATACTGCAGTCAGGAAAGGGAACAGGGAAAGGAGTTAGACTCCTAGAAAAAGGCAGAAACTTTTGTATAAGCCACAATTTAGGGCCAAGACCCAGGCTCACTATAAGACTTGAAACCTAATCAGATTATAGGCCTAGCCAGGCGTGGTAGTGTATGCCTGTCATCTCAGCACTTGGGAAGCTGAGGCAGGGGGACCAACCAGGAATTCAAGACCTGCTAGGGCTACATAATGAGTTCAAGGCCAATCTGAACTACATAGTGAGACCCTGTCTCAAAAAAACAAAAACAAAAACAAAAACTGAAAAACCAAAACAGAAGAAGAAAGAGGAGAAGGAGAAGAAAGAGAAGAAGGAAAAGGAAAAGGAGATGATGGTGATGATTGTGGACATAGTCCATTTATCCACTTACTGCCATCCCGCCAGAAGCCCCCAGAATAGAGGTGGCTGACAGCTAACATAATTCTAAGACACAGACTCTCTTGAGTACGGACAGAAATCTTTAAGCTAGAAAGAAAGAAAAAAATACACATTAGAGGACATTCAAGCATCTGACACTTACAGCTATAGCATACATTAAGTACAGTCCTTATTTATCTATCATCTATCTCACATTGGTTCTGTTTCTCTGGAGATCTCTGATTAATACAAGGGTTGAGAAATACTTGAAGCAATGATGGCCAAAATCATTCCGAAATTAGTGCCATACAATAAACCACAGATCCAGGAAGCTCAAAGAACACTAAGCAAGCTAAACATGAAACTAAACTCCAAAAGCCCATACCTGAGCATAAATAAACTTCACAGGAGAAAAGACAGAGAAAGTCTGAAAGAAGGGAGAGAAAGCGATGAACAAATAATTGACCCAGCAGTCGAGTGCTAAAATGGCAATAGAACAGGTAGAGATACAATTCATACCATGAGATTTTCAAAAAAGCTCTGATACTGATAGCACCAAAATTCTCTGAAAATAGGGTAGATGGTGGGACTAAAAATAGTTTTGCTTTACACTGTGTTTATGAAGCATTCCACAAAGAAAATCTCAAGAATGAATGGTTTCACTGGTGAATTCTACAAAATATTTAAAGAATTAACAATTCTTCGCTAATTAAAAAAGGACAAGATGATGTAATACTCCCCAACTCATTCTGTGAAGCCTGAATACTAGACAGGCTTACCAATACTAGACAGAAGCATCACAAGAAAAGTAAATCACACACAAACATACTTCATAAAAACAGATGTAAAAGTCTGTTATCCACTGTGATGAGTGGGATTTAGCTGATGGTGTAAGGCTGGTTCAAGATAGGAAAAACAAACGATCAATGTAATTAATACACGACTTTAAGAGAATTAAGGAAAAAAATCTGTATGATCATCTCAATAGGTGCAGAAAAAAATGAAAGCAACAATTACAGAAACAAGAATAACAAACTTTGAAAAGGATCTGGAGAAATTGGAACACTCATATATTGTTGTTGGGAATGCAGTATGACACACTTGCTTGGAAAATAGCTTAACAGGTCCTCGAAAGATTAAACATAGAGTTACCATATGACTCAGCAATTCTGCTTCTAGGTATGTATTCAGGAGAAATGAGAACATACATTCACATGAAAACTTATACATAAATGTTCATAGCAATATTATTCTTAATAACCAAAGTGTACACTGGACTTGTAAGCCCAGCACTCAGGGGGCTGAGGCAGGAGGATCTCCATCAGTTTGAGGCTAGCTTGGGCTACATAAGCAAGTTCAAGGCCAGCCTGTACCACATAGTGAGGCCCTGTCTGAAAAAAACCAAAACCAAACCAAAACAAGCAAGCAAACAAACAAACAATAAAATAATTAAAACAAAAACAAAGTTTGAAAAGACCCTCATCTGATGAACTGATAAACAAAATATGGTATAGCTATACCATGGAGGAGTATTCAGCCAAAGGAAGAATGAGTGAATCTTGAAAACATAATAAATGAAAGAAACTGGATACAAAAGTCTTCCTATTATATGATTCCATTTATATGAAATGTATAGATAGGCAAATTTATAGAGACAGAAATTAGATTACTGGTTGCTGAGTGTTGGAGAAAACAGTAATGGGAATAGCATCTAATGGATATGGGATTTATTTTTGGAGTGATGAAAAGATTCTGGAATTAGTGGTGATTATTGCCTAGCCTTGTCAGTATACTAAAAGCCTCTAAATTTTTTTTTTTTGGTGGCACCAGTGATCAGACTCACAACCTCGTGCCTGCCAGACAGGCGCTTAAGCCACTGAGCTAAACTCCTGGCCCTATTTTTTTTGAGGCAGGGTCACGCTATGTAGTTCAGGCTGGCCTTGCTCACATTGTAGCCCAAGCCGGCCTCAGACTCACAACGCTCCACCTACCTCAGCCTCCCGAGTGCTGGGATTAAAGGCGTGCGCCACCACGCCTGGCGAAATTGTATATTTTTAAAAGGTGAATTTTATGTTATGTGAATTATATCTCAACTTAAAATGTAGGTTATATTAAGAATTTTTCACAGAGTTGTGAAGATTAAAAAAGGTAACGTATGTATAGTCTTTAGGACAATTACTGCCACTATCCCAAGTGCTCCATAAATCAAAGGTGCAATTATTTCAAGAAAGAAAAAGAATGAAAAGGAATCAAAAGAATTAGTGCATTTACTTATACTAAACAATTCCACTTGTAGGCATTTATCCTACAGGTATATTTGTATAGATAATACAGATATACCTGTACACCTGTATGTATAATGTTATTTATTGCAGCATTTGAAACAACTTAAATGCCCATCAGTAAAGAACTAGTTAAGTTAAGGTACTGCAGTACAATTAACTAAAATGCGACTGTTAAAATATGAGAAAATTGGGGTAGGGATGTAGCTCAGTGGTAGAGTACATGCATAGTATGCATGAGGCCCTGGCTTCAATCTCTAGCACAAAAAAATATTTTTGTTTCAAATCAGAAAATGTCTAGGTACTAATATAAAAATATTGGCAGGATATAGTGAGTGAACAAAGCAAAGTTCTGAAAAGTAAAAACAAAAGGCTACCATTGCATGTAAATGTATTACCTATTGGAAAGATATGGTTTCAATTAGGTAAGCTATATATGCTTACCTGGTGTTATGGCTTAGATCTAAAATGTCCTCCAAAGGTCTTACATGTTTGGAAGGTGTTTGCATCATGGGGTTTGCTGAACTCATCAGTGGATTCCTCCATTGATGAGTTCAGTAACTGAATGTGTTGTTAGGAGGTGGAGCCTGGCCGGAGGTGGGACACTGAGGGGCTGTAACCTGGAAGTATGTATTCTTGTCCTTGGCTCCTCTTTTTCTCTCTGCTTCCTGGCTGCAATGGAATGAACAGCCATCCTCTGTCAGGCCCTTCTACCACACTTGTTTATGTTTTGGAGCCAGCCAGTTTAGGATTGATCTCGTTAAAAATTGTAAGTCAAATAAACATCTGCTCCTTTAAATTGTGAGTGTTGGGTATTTTGTCTCATGGATGGTAAAGTGACTAATTCCGAAAATTGGTATGGGAGAGTTGTTGCTGTGATTATACATGACAATGTGGTTCAGAAACCTTTGGAACTGGTTTGTAGAAGGAATTCAGAAGTTTGGGACATGTTGGCTAGAGAAGCCCTGGAATGCTGTTAGCAAAATAAGCAGGTTGATAGGAGATCCTGGTTGGAGCTCAGAAGATCAGAATGTTGACAGGAAAGTGGACGGTAAATGCCAGGTTTAGGAGGTTTCACTTGGAAGCAAGGACTCCATTGGTAGTTGGACTGAGACCATATATGTTACATGTTGGGATAAAATTTTTCTTCATTTTGCTCATACCCTGAGAATTTGTGGGAGAATGAGATTAAGAGCAGTGGACTAATTAATCAAGTGGAGAAAGTCTCAAAGCAGCTCACTGTTCACCCAGCTGTGACATGGGTGCTGCTGGCTACTTTTAGCCAGATCTACAGTCGGAATCAGGAGCAAAAAAAACAGATGTGAAGTTTGCAGTTTCATCACAAAGGAAGAGCTTGCAAAGTTAAAGCCACGGAGAGCATACTTGTTGAAAAGATTAGCATTAAAAAGAAGTCAATTTATTTACATCAGGACAATAGAAAAAATGGCTGGAAAGCATTACAGGAGTCAGTAAGACCCCAACTTTCACGGACCCAAGATTGTGAAATTGTAAAAGTTACATTTAAAAGGAAAGCCCCTGGGGCCCCTGCTCAAGAAAGACCACTTAGGGAATTGATTGTTTGAACCTAGGAAGCTTCAATTCAAGGTTCCCCGGGTTGCGTTCTCACAGTGACTGGGTGAGAGACAGCCATGGTAGACAGCGTGGTCAGGGAACAGTTAGCCTGGATAGAGAACCTTTGAGGAGTTTAAACTAAGGGAGATGGGCCCCTAAAGGCTATGTCAGACTGAATTATTCTAGATTTTAAATTCACAACGTTGGCACCTTGCCCTAATTCAACTACTGCTGGTGACTACATCCAGCATGGATATGGGATCTGACAGCCTTCTTTATCCACCAGTTTGGGCAGGGACATGTCTTGACTTGGACACTGATCTAAAATTGTAGATCCTGGAAGAAAGCCACATGTTCAACATCATAGAGGAATTTCTTTTCTTTCTTTTTCTGACTATTTTGTTTCATTTTTGTTTTTGTTTTGGATCTGTTCAGCTTTCATTCTTTTTGTTGTTTTTTTCTTTTTTGGGGGAGTGAGTGTGTGCATTGTTTTTACTTGTTTTATTTTTTTCTTTTTTCTATCCTTTACTCCTTTCTTCTTTAGTAGTTTATCGTGGCTTAGTGAATATTCATTTATCCTGCTTCCTTGGTTCTTTTGTTGTTGTTGTTGTTGTTAATTTTTTTTTTTTTTGGTACCAGGGATTGAACTCATGACCTAGCGCTTACCAGGCAGGTGCTTACACCACTGAGCTAAATCCCCGGCCCTATTGTTGTTAATTTAAAAAAATACTTTTTATTTATCAATTGAAAAAGTCACCCAAACTGATCATATTCATAGCAAAAATAAAGACATTAACATCCAAATAATGGAAATCTGGCAAAATAAGCTCTCACACATATTGGAGTGAAACCAGAAACTGGAAGCAGAAACTACTTAGAATACAATGACTTTTTAATCTTTTTTTCTATTATCTGTTTTTTTTTTTGTCTCATACTTTTATTTATATACTAAGTTTTTCATATAAGAGAAACCATGTGGTATTTAAGTTTATGTGTCTGATTTACTTAATTTGACATTATGGTCTCAAAGTGCATCCATTTTCCTATACATGTCGCAAGTTTATCTTTCTTCATGGCAAAGTAGTGCTCCACTGTGTGTAAATACACATTTTCATTATCTGTTCATCTGTCAATGGACATATAGGCTGTTTCTAAGATTTAGCTATTACAGATTGTGGTGCTATAAACATGAGTATGTATACAGTATGATATTTTAAATTCTTTTGGGAAGCTACCTAACTGGATCAAATAAAATTTCTATTTTTAGAGTTTTTTTGAAGGCATTTCCATTCTGATTTCCATAGTGGTTGTATCAGTTTCCACTCCCACCAACAATGAAGAAGGGTCCTTTCTCCCCTATGGCCTCACCGGCATTTGTTATTCATTGATTTCTTGATGGTAATAATTATTTTGGGGGGTGAGATGGAATCTTAATATTGTTTTAATTTGCGTTTCTCAAGTGACCAGTGATGATGAGCTTTTTTTCATATATTTATTGACCAATTGTATTTCTTCATCTGAGAAGTGTCTATTCATTTCAGATGTCCATTTTTGGGACTTTAAGTTTGGTGGTTCTAATTTTTTAGTTCTTTAGATATTCTAAATACATCTAATTTGTCTAAGGAGTAGCTGGCAAACATTTTTTTTACCAATTTTGTAGGTTGTCTCTTCAATCTGGTGGTCTTTTCCCTTGCTGTGCAAAAGCTTTTTAATTTGATATGATCCCATTTGTTTATTCTTGGTATTATTTCTTGTGCAACCTGGATTTTGTTAAGAAAGTCTTTGCCTACACACTTCAAGAGTTGTACTTATTTTGTTTTCCAGTAGATTAAATGTTTCTATTCTGCTGTTTAGATCTTTGATCTATTTTGATTTTAGTTTAATGCATGGTGAGAGATATAGGTCTAAATTCAACCTTCAGCATGTGGATAGCCAGTTTAGCAAGCACCATTTGTTAGAGAGGTTAGAAATCAACAGCAAAAGATGCCACAGAACCTATGCAAACACATGAAAATTAAATAATACCCTCTTGAATAAGCAGTGGGTTACAGATGAAATGAAAGAAGAAATTAGACAGTTCCTTCAATCAAATGATAATGTCAGTACAACATACTGGCACCTATGAGACAAAATAAAAGCAGTCCTAAGAAGGAAGTTTATAGTGGTGAAGTCTCACATCAGAAAAACAACGTGTTTAAATAAATAACCTAATGACGCACCTCATTGTCCTAGAAAATCAAGAACAACCCAAATCCAAAGGTAATACAAGGAAGGAATTTATGAGGATCAGAGCAGAAATTGATAAGATTCAGGCTAAAAATACAAAAATAAATCAATGAATCAAAGTTGGTCCTTTGAAAGAATAAACAAAATAGGCAGGCGTGGTAGCACGTGCCTGTAATCCCAGCACCAGGAGGCTGAGGCAGGAGGATTGCTGTGAGTTCAAGGCCGGCCTAGACTACATAGTGAGTTCAAAGCCAGCCTAAACAGGTAGACAAACCCTTAGCCGAGCTTACCAAAATAAGGAAAGAAAAGACTCAAGTCCATGTAATTAGAAATGAAAAAAGGCAAAATCACAATGAATTTTGCTAAAATCTAGAATATTATTAGTAACTACTTTGAGAACCTGTACTATACTAAAATGGAAAATTCAGAAGAAATGGATAGATTCCTAGAAACATGTGAACTACCAAAGCTGAACAAAGAAAATATAAAAGTCCTGAATAATTCAATATCAGTCAATGAAGTTGAAGAAATAATTTTGAAAACCCTACCAACTAAGAAAAGTCCAGGTCCCAACAGATTCACTGCCCAGTTCTACAAGAAGTTTAGAGAAGATCTGAAGCCAATACTCCTCAAACTCTAATGAAATTGAAAGGGAAGTAGTACACCCAAAGTCATTCCTAGAAGCAAGCATTACCCTGATTCCAATACAGTATCAGAAAAGACTCAAGCAAAAAAGACAGCTATAGGCCAATCACTTTAATGAACATAGATGCAAAAATCTTCAATAAGATACTGGCAAACAGAATGCAGCAAATCATTAAAAAGATTATACATCATGATCAAATAGAATTCATTTCAGGGATCCAGGGGTGTTTCAGCATGTATAAATCAATAAATGTAACTCAGCACATAAATAAAACTAATGGCAAAAGCCACATGATCATCTCAATAGATGCATAAAAAGCCTTTGACAAAATCCAACATCCATTCCTGGCAAAAAAAGCACAAAAACCTGAAGAAAGTAGAAATAGATGGTCTTTATCTCATCTCAATCCAATAAAAGCCATCTATGACAAACCAATGGCCAACATCATGCTAAATGGAGAGAAGCTGAATGCTTTCTCTCTAAAATTAGGAACAAGACAAGGATGTCCATTGTTACCACTTCTGTTGAAGGTAATTCTTGAAACGTTAGCTACAACATTTAGACAAGGGAATGAAATAAAAGGGATATGGGGAGGCTGAGGCAGGAGGATCGTTTTGAGTTTGAGACCAGCCTGGGCTACAAAGTGAGTTCAAGGCCAGCCTGAACTGCATAGTGAGACCCTGTCTCAAAAAAATAGGGCCGGGGATTTAGCTCAGTGGCTTAAGCACCTGCCTGGCAGGTGTAGGGTTGTGAGTTCAATCCCCAGTACCAAAAAAAAAAAAAAAAAAGATATAGGTAGGCACGAACTAAGTTAAACTACCATTTTTTTTACAGATGACATGTTCCTTTACATAGAAGACCCCAAAAACTTCACCAAAAGACTCCTAGAAGTAATAACTAAATTCAGTAGTGTAGCAAGATGCAAACTCAACACTCAAAAATCAATGGTGTCCTTGTATACCAATAACAAACTTACAGAGGAGGAATTTAGGGAAACAACAATTTTCACAATAGCATAAAGGAAAATGAAATACTTAGTAATTAACCTATGCAAGTGTCTTAGTTACTTTTCTCATTTCTGAGACAAAATACATGACTCCCAAAGTTTAAGGAGAAAAGGTTTATTTCAGCTCACAGTTTGTAGAGGTTTCAGTTCATAGTTAACTGACTCAAAGGCAGAGTTGTGTGGCAGAGGGGCATCACAGAGGAGAAATAGTCCATACCAAGCAGGTAGGAGACAGTGAAGCAGCAAGCAGGAGCAGCAGCAGCAGCAGCAGGAGCAGCAACAGGCCAACCTTCTTTTGGTCCCTTAATATGATATCAAGTCTAAAAATCTAGTGATTCACGCAACACACACCCAGGGTGGGGCTTCCATTAGGTACTCCATTAATCCCAGTATCACACCCTTAATCCACATTCACACGTCCTAATCCGGCCACTTTTGAAACTCCCTACCTGTGACTTCATGAGACTTTGAGGGGAACATCTAGATACAAGCCATAACACCAAGGAAGAGAAAGACCTCTACAATGAAAACTAACTACATCATTCTGAAAAAGCATATTGAAGAGGACATATGAAAATTGAAATGTATTTCCTGTTCTTGGATAGACAGAACCAGTAGTCAGGATGGCTATACTTCCAAATCTGTTGTACAGATTTAGTGCAATCCCAGTCAAAATACCAATAGCATTCTTCACAGAACCAGAAAAACAATCCTAAAATTCATTTGGAATAAGAAGAGGCCTAGAATAGCAAAAGTAATCTGGATAACAAGGGCAAGACAGGGAGCATCACAAACCCAGACTTCAAGTTATATTAAAAAGCTACAGTGATTAAAAGACAGCATGGTATTGGCAAAAAACAGACTTGTAGATCAATGGAACAGAATAGAGGATGCAGAAAGAACTCTAGGCACATTCAGATACCTTATCTTTGACAAAGGGGCCAAATCCTTTCACTGGAGAAAGCCAGCTTCTTATCAAATGGTGGTGGGAAAACTGGCTTTCCACATGCTGAAATTTGAACCTAGACCATTTCTCTCACCATGCACTCAAAGAAAATAAAAATGGATCAAAGATCTAAACACTAAAATAGAAACAATCTACTGAAAGCAAAATAGGTAAAACTCTTAAAGACATAGGCATAGGCAAAACTTTCTGAACAGTACCCCAGTTGCACAAGAAATAGCACCAGTGATCAACAAATGAGATCAAATCAAATTAAAAAGCTTCTGCACAGCAGAGGAAAGCACTACCAGAGTGAAAAGAACCTACAGGATAAAATTCTTATAAGCTAATTCTCAGACAGAGGTCTAATATCTAGACTACACAAACAGCTAAAAATATTAGACCCCCCAATGTCAAAGATCCAATCAAAAAATGGCCATCTAAAATGAATAAACATATCTCAGATAAAGGAATACAAACAGCCAATAAATACATGAGAAAATGTTCAACATTGCTGGCTTTTGGAGAAGTACAAATAAAAGCAACACTGTAATTCTGTCTTACTCCAGAAGAAATGGATATCATCAGAAAACAACCAATAATAAATGCTGCAGAGGCTATGGGGGTGGAGTAGAATCCCTTCTTCATTGTTGATGGGAGGGTGAACTGGTACAGCCACTGTGGAAATCATTATGGAGAGTCTTCAAAAAACTAAAACTATAAATTGCATTTGAGCCAGCTATTACCCATCTAGGTATCTTCCCAAAAGACTCAAATACATCTTATCAGAATGATGTAGGCATACCCATATTTATAGCAGCATAATTCGTAATAACTAAATCTTGGAAGCAGCCTATATGTCAATCAACAAATGAATGGATGAGGAAAATGTGGTATGGATATACGGTGGAGTACTACTCTGTCATAAGAAGGATAAATTTGGGTCATTGTTGGAAAAATGGATGCACCCTGAGACCATAATATTAAGTGAAATAAATCAAATGCAAAGGCTTGAATATTATGTGGCTTCTCTCATAATAGAAGCCCAATATATAAATAAAGTGCAAAATAAAAAGTAGACATCAAGAAAAAAGAAGAGAAAAATGTTACCATAATCCAGCTTAGACAATGTACCTAAAAGTGTACCTTAATTTAGTATAATTATCCTATGTGATTTTATGGTTTTTAGCCTCGTAGCCTGACTGTTAATCTGTATTTATAATTAACTTGATAAGGACTCATAAAATAAATAAATAAATATGATGCTAGCAAAAAAAAAGTGTAAAAAAGGGGTGGAAGGGAAAAAAGAATTAAGATGTGCTATGTACATGTACCAATTCTCCGCAATGAATGTAATGATTATATACTGCAAAGATGTACTAATAAAAATGAAAAAAATTAAAAGTCAAAAAATAAATGAGTCAAGCTTATATATCTCAGAACAATATAGCAGAAATAAATTACAAAGTCACATTAGAAGCAAGGCAGCAAACAAACCTTACAACTGAGAAGATAGAAACATGTGAGAAAGCTCAAGAAAATTACATCAAATGGAAAATACCAGTAGCACTATAATAACAGGGTGAACTACAGCCAGCAAAGTAGATAAGGCTGATGTGAGAAAGCCTTCATTCACCTCAAATACATAAATGCACAAAATGTAGTGGAAACAAAATAGGTACAACTATATTCAAAATCAAGAAAGGGAGTTCCCAAGTGCCAGAGCAAAAAGGGAAGGCAAAGTTAGGTTAGTGACCCCTGACAAATACTGCTAGATACAAACCATATAAAAGAAGCTCTTTAGCATGTTCAATAACTTTTTATTTTTTAATATTAAATTAACAACACAGTAAACTGCCATCATGCAGTGTGATGAATTTTAACTCTGTATAGGTTCACATGACCATTACCACATTCAGAACAAAGAACAAAAAATTTCTTTTTGCTATACTTTCGTTACACTTTATCTTTGCCTGAAGCCCTGACAACCACTGACTTGTTCTCTATCACTATAGTTACATTGTTTTGAGAATGTAATATAAGTGGAATCATATGTAACCTTTTGAAATTTGCTTCTTTGCCTTAACATAATACCTTTGAAATCAATTTAAATTGAGTGAATCAATAATTTGTTACTGAATAGTGAACAGTTTGTTTATCCAGTCACTCACTGGAGAATATATAGATTATTTTCACCTTAGTGCTATTACAAATAAAGCCACTATGAACATTCATGTACATGTTTTGTGTGAACATTTCCTTGATGTATATAACTAGAAGCAACATTGCCAGATCATATGGCAAGCATATGTTTAACTTTATAAAAAACTCCACATTGTTTTCCAGAGTGGCTGAACCCTTTTGCATTCTGAAGAGCAACACAAGCAACCCTAGTTTCTTGTACATCCTTGTTAGCAATTGGTTTTGCAATATTTTTAAATTTTAGCCATTTTGTAAGAGTGTCATCTCAACATAGTTTTAACATATTTTTTTGTGGTACTGGGGATTGAACTCAGGGTCTTGTGCATGCTAGGCAAGCACTCTACCACTGAGCTACATCCCCAACCCTAACATATATTTTTTAAACAATGAATAATATTGAAAATCTTTTATATGCTTATTTTCATCCCTATGTTCTTTTTGGTGAGATTGCTAAAGTCCTTTGGTTATTTTCTAATGAAGTTTTTATTTTGTTATGGTTAACTTGTGAGAATTTTTAATACATAAGGTGGAAAGAAGCCCTCTGTCAGATATGCCATTTGCAAATGTTTTCTCCTGACCTGCAGCTTCACTAATCATTATCTGCACAGTGTCTTTCATACAAGAAAAGGTTTTGGTTTTAAGTCAAATTTATAATTTTTGTGGGTCATACTTTTGGTATTGTATAAAAAACTCTTTACCTAACCCTATGTTGTTGAGATATTTATCGTATGCTTTCTGCAGAAAGTTTCATAGTTTTATGTTTTACATAGATCTTTTGTTGATTTTGAATTAATGGTTGTATAAGGTGTGAGGTTAAGTTTGAAGTTCATTCTTTTTGTTATCTCAATGCCATTTGTTCATTTGTTCAAAAGACTATCCTTTTTCCACTGAATTCTTTTGTACCACTAACAAAATCAAATGGCTGTATTTGTGTGGATCTGTTTCTGGACTCTATATTCTGCATCGATCTATATATGTGTGCCTTTGTCTATAGCACAGTGTCTTGATTTCTATAACTTCATAGTAATAGTAAATAAAATCAAATAGTGTAATTATTTCAGCTTTATCATACTCTTTAAAATTGTCATAGGTACTATTATTTCTTTGGTTTTCATAAACACTTTGGCACTAGCTTACCAATAGTAACAAAAATAATGCTTGGTTCTGATTGGAATTGTGTTAAATATAGATTAACTTGGGGAGAATTGGTAACTTTATTACATTGGATCTTCCAATTCATGAACATAACATGAGCTTACATTTGCTTAGGCCTTCACTAATCTCTTTCATCAACACTTTGAAGATTTTAGATACACTTTTGAGATTTGGATTGCATGAGCCCATAACAATCACGACAGTGGAAATAAAATGGCAAATTCATTGATAATTCAGTGGTAGTATGAAATCTGCCTTCTTTCCCAATCCATTCTCCCCTACTTACCTTCATAATACACTAATAGCTACTCCATGCATTTTGTCTAGGTTTACAACTGGATATAGTATGAGAGATATTGTGGCATTTGCTTACTCCTTATTACCCAGAACAAAACCCAGTAATTTGTATCAATGAGTCATGAGATGAAATATTTGATAATCATTACATTTTAGAGACAGGAGTTTTAATACATGTTCAGAGAGGGAAGATGATCCCATGAAGCAAGAATTGAGGTTCATCCATTAAGTTATGAGCCACTCTTTCGTACAAAGCAAACTAGTGAAATTTCACTCATGATTCCAGAAATAGTGCATGCAGGTTTATCATTTGTTTAGGACCATGGGTTGAAACAATAGTCACCTCTAAAACAAAAGGTATGTAACAAATAATTCAAAAATCATTAGAGAAATAGATGGGGATCTTTTTAGAGTGATCAAGAGAGTTAGTAAAGGAGGAGAAAAATAAGAAAACATGGTTAAAAGAAAACAAAAGGACTTTCTCGTGTTCATGATGAAGTAAAAGGATCTGAATATGTATGTTCTTGCTTTAAACAGCCAAAAATGATGAATTACATAAAACAATAGTTTTCAGAAAATTGGACATCAGGTAGCATAAGACACTACTTCTTTTTTTTTTTTAAAACACTAATTCTTGAGAGAATGAAACCAAACATAGTGAGCCTATGATCACCTTGCCTTGCTGCCTAGAGGGATTTTACAAGTTACAGCATAGCCAGGGCGCCACTAAGACTCTGGTGGCAGTCTCCCTGAATAAAGGAAAGGAAGTGAATACTGGACTCCTAATATATTGACCATACTTAAGAATATGTACTGTATACTTGGAATTTACTGAAAGTAGAGCTCAAGTGTTACACGCACACACTCACATACACCATAATTATATGAGGTGATGGATATATTAGCTAGCTTGCTATATGGTAATTATTTTATAATATATACATATATCAAAACATCATGTTGCATGCTTTAAATAAATACAAGTTTTGTTAATCATAACCCTCAGTAAATCTGGAAAAAGTAAAATGAATTTAAGAGAGGACAAGTTTATTAGATTCATAGGGTAAGATAAGGATGGCGGTGAAATAGACCTGGGGAGAGGGGAAGAGAGAAGAGAGAGAAAGGGAGGGAGAGGGAGAGAGCAAAGGGAGGAGAGAGAGAAGGAGAGGGAGAAGAGGGGGAGGGGAGGGAGGAGCGAGGAGGGAAAAAGAAGAGAGAGAGAGACCACTTCAGAATATGCTTGTGGTCTTTTCCAGTCCTAGGCAGAGTACTAATCAGCACAGATATGCAGAAATATTACCCGAGGCTAGGGAATGAATCACAAGACATCAGCGCACAGAACAAATTTTGGAGCTCTAACAAGACCAGAGCTTTGGGTAGAGTACTTTCAGAAAGTATTGCCACAGTACAGGGCAATGTTAGCCTTAAATTGCTGCTCAAATCTGTTGGAAAAAACTAAAACTTCATGACAACCGAGGAAACAATCTCTGTAAATATAGAAAGAAAGAAAATAGTTTAATTATTGAATAAACATTAAAGCAGAATGTGATGCCAAAGAATTGCAGACAAAAATGATCCCATTCTTTTGTATTTAATGTATACAACACACACACACACACACACACACACACACACACACACACACACTTTTAAGACTGATAAATTGCCCTAGTATAAGATGGCTTGACAATACCATTACCTAT
>RJWM01035148.1:0-19141 GCA_004363535.1 Dasyprocta punctata | reverse complement strand
ATCTCTCTTTTCTTATTGCTCCCCATGACACGAGCTGTTTCTCTTATGTGATGCCTCTGCCAAGCCTCCCTGCCTTGGATAGAGCTGGCTACGGACTGAAACCTCTACAAATTCTGAGCCAAAACAAACCTCTCCTCCTCAAATTGTGTTGAGTATTTTGCCCCAGCAACAAAGAAAGTAACTAAGATATTAACCAATCGTAGATTTGCTTGTTTTCCCTTGTCTATAACCTTTGAACTTTGATGTCCTTAACAATAGGTGTGGGTTATTTAACTTTGTAGCATGTCTGTGAATTATGTTTTGTTTTTAATTATAAAGAGAAACAAGTAGGCAAAATATAAAATTTGGGAGGTAAGAGTGTTGAAAGAAAGATATTACTAGCTAAGAAATGAAATACAATTTGAGATTGACCTTTTCAATAAATGTATCTTTGGAAATGCTGATTTAATCTACTTGTAATAAATACCAAAACCTCTGTATCATATTATGCTTCAATTAAGTGGATTAATTTAGAATTTAAGAAAATGCAGAAATTTGTATTTTTTAGATATGGCAATCTTTATTACATACAAGTCTGTCCATACAAAAGCATAGATCTTTCACCATATTTCAATTATTGATTTTTAATTTTCTTCAATATTTGTGCATGTGCATTCATATGATACTACTTGAAACTCACTTAACCATAAAATACAAGCACAACACAGAGTTACACCCATGAAAAAAATTATCTAACCTAAAAAAGATGTAACAGAAAATACGTGAGTGCCCTCCTATAGGAGGTCATATTCCTGTTTGCGGTGAATATGTTCTGCAGCTTTTTTTTCTTTTTTTGATAAAGGTCTCACTATGCATTTCAGGCTGACCTTGGTATCACTTTATAGCCCAGGCTGGTCTCAAACTCGCAATGATCCTCCTACCTCAACCTCCCAAGTGCTGGGATTATAGGAGTGCACCACCCTGCCTGATTTATGCTCTGTGACTTTAATGTGACTAATTTGATATATATTTCTAAAAAATTTCTGTTAGACTTAGTGTGGGAAGGTGAACATTTTATTATCGAGTTAAACAATACTAATTTTATGCCCTTACCTGTATTAATATCTATAAACCTAACTGTAATAATGGTCTCACATTTTTAAATATTTGAAAAATTATTGTAACTATGTCAATATTCACTATAATATTTTATTATCTGAATCTATTCTCAATTTATTTTTTCACCATAAAATTATTGCTGAATTATATGTCAAGGGCAAGATCTTACAGTGTGACTTCTGTGTGATTTATTGTAGCCATTTAAAGTCTATTAATGTTTATCTTTCTTTATTACAGGTAAAACAGCATATTTGTTCTTATAAGGATTTATATAGTTTTTAAAAGCTTCTGGATGTCGCTATAGAAAAATAAATCCATTACATCAGAAGCATTGCATTTCATTAAAAACAACTTTACATTTATATGACAAAAAAAATACTATCCTGAACTGAATTATAAGTATAATCAGTATAAATAACTTGACAGGTTTTATTTTGCTTTGTTGATTGTCTTTGTTTCTATTCTTTCTATGACCCATAATTTGGTTTAATTTTTGGGACCCTTACAACAGCATTGTGAAAATTGCTCTTTTTAAAAATTGTTTAAATTTTTGCAATGTATTTTATTAAAATAAATACAGAACGATTCCATGGAACTGTTTAACAAAATATATGTTTAATGTCTTGACTACATTTTCTCCTTGCATTAAAAGAGCCAGTATGTTATACTATCACTTTCGAAATTATCTCTCTAATCAACGTGCTGGCGTAGGCTATCAACTTACCAATGCATGCTCAGTTCTTTCAAATTATCTCTGTAAGGAAAAGGAAAACTTTACAAGTAATGGTTAAATTTCTTAGCAGATAAGTATCACAGTAAAGAGTAAAACTCTTCCTAACTGAAACTCTGCACCCAAATAAAAATAAAACTTTTCAATTTTTTAATCCAAGAGAAGTGTGAAATCTAGCAACAGGTGAATTCAATGTGAGCCTCCTTCTCCACCACACTCGAGTTCAAATCAATGGCTAATTTTACTCTAGAAGAGTGAATATTGTAATAGAACTTACATGAAAAATACCCTGAGTTGATTGCATGCTGAAAGACATAGTACATGATATATTTTATGAAAACAATTCTTCCTTAGTTACATATTCAAATAAATAATGAAATAAGGAGTTGAGAATTAACCTTGAACTTGCGCTTTGAGAAGAAGTCACCTAGTAAGGACTGAGATGAAGTCTTTCCTCCCTGAATCCTGTTTGGAAAGAAGCTGGGCAGATCAAGTATTAGAAGTGATGAAAACTCATTAGGTGATTAGAGGATTCAATTTTCTACAAGGAAAAATACATTTAAATTCAGTTTGCAACTATACTTAAAAGTTCATTTTCAAGATTTCTTTTTGATGGATTGTAACATTAATGTCCTATAGAGAAAAAATGCTTGTAGCATAATTTGAATACTAAACTATTAGTATCAGTAGGAGTATGTCTTTCTGTCTTCTATATTTTTTTTTTGTTTTCCTGGGGCATCAAAAATACGAACCATCTGGTGTGCCAGCTGCTTGCTTTTCTCTTTACATATGCAGAAAGTGTAGGTGGAAGGCTTCCAAAATCCCAGACACTATTATCTATTTTGTTTATCATCATCATGATGATCATCTTCCTTGCATTTTAATAAATGATGTTCTTTTCTCTGGTTGTTAGTCAGTAAAATCTGTGTATATTGTTTACTCTTCTTTATCTTGTAAAATGTCAGTGAAATTTTAGTCAAACAGGAATTTGAAACATGGCTTATGATGCCCAGGTTGTTTATAAGCTCCAACTGTATGCAGTATGTTTCATTTTAAAATAAATGCTGTTTTAAATTTGCTGTAGTACTTATCTATCTGAATTTACCCTGGGGTTTACTTTTTAAACCATGAACATTTTTAACTGAATTGCATGCATTAACAATCATTTTACAGTAGGGTACCTTGTCACAAGAGCTATTTACTATAACATATAGAATAAAATTCCAGTAATGAAGGAGCTGTTTTCCCATTGCGGCCTGTTTAGGAACTTCTTTTATAAATCATAAGGCCACATAGATACAAATTAGCACAGTAATGAATATTCACATATTTTCAGATGGGGACAGAAGTTCAGGGTAGTAAAGTGACATTTCATATGAGAAATAAGACCATAAATCACTTCGTCATAGATTGTTAAGACCAAATGGAAATAATTTACATGGTGTGATCAAAATATATGTTAAACGTTTAAATTTTCAAAATATTGCAGTAAAAGATTCATTGCTATGAGTTCCTTTTTAAATACTCAGCCTCACTTCAAACACGCACCACTGTTCTTCCCACTTTCTGAAGCAGTTCTGGCAGTCCTCTTTGAGAATGCCTTCATTAGCTGTGATGAAATTACGGTTAATGAAGCTGCATAGTACTATTCAATGGGAAAGCAGGCTTATAAATGAATTACAGAGTGTCCTTACCCATGGAACTGTGTGAATTCTGACTCTCTCTCAAAGTCAAAATGACCACAAACGATAAACATTTTGAATAAATTCAGGACATCAAGACAGTCATAATAGCAGAGACAGATGCTTATGAAAAGGACTTCCAAAACTCCTTTGGAGTGTCAAGAATGAGGGGATGAATGTGTTTGAAACAACAGGAAATAGTTTGAGGCAGATTAATTGCAATACATTTTTTATTACAATAATTTTTTAAATTGAACGTTCGTGGTACTTATCTATCACACCTTGTGTATGAAAAGAAAGTAATGAGCAGATCATTAGTACTTGTTAAATTTGAAACGAATCTTTTAAGCATTTTCTTTCAAAGACTGATTTAATAGTGTAAATTCTTACCAAATTTTAGAAAAATAAAACCAGCAATATATTTAAAGAATAATACAGTACAACCAAATGTTTATCTTAAGGATGTGTCTCACTTTAGAAATTGAGAAACTGAAAGAGCTATCACATTAGAAATATGATTATTAAAGCATATTGTAACTAAGACAGCACCTGTACTGATGCTCTAATCTCTGTAAGGTGATATAGACAGAAATTAATGAAAAGTGTCATTAATATTAGAAAACAATAGAGTAAATTGTATCCAGAAAGAGACAGTATAAGCATGAAAACTAAGAGGAAGAGAATTTTAAATCAGCATGAGAAAGTGGAATCTAGCTTCCCTTTTTTGTAGAGTTTCCAAGTGGATATATCCTAGGTGTTAAACAGAAAGTAGTGGTAGTCACAAACAATATTTAATATATGAAAATGAATTAGTAGCATCTCTCTCTTTATAAAATTTCCAAATAAACAATACACAAAATCTCAGTAGTTAAATAGCTAAAGAAAACATTGGAACAAATAAAGACTAATAATTTTTGGATATATGACAAAAACTGTCAAGAAAAGCTCCCAACCAGGATTCTACTTATGACTTAACAAATCTACAAAAAATGAGAGGCATAGTTAAACACCAACTTAAGAAGTAGGGAGTATGGTGTCTGCCTCAATTTTCTGAGGTCAGTGTAACTCTGATATTGAAACTCAACAAAGATGTTATAAAAAATAATTAAAGAATAGAATTTTCCATCAAGAAACAAAACATTTTATTAATATTATCAGATTGAATCTCTTAACAAATACAAATAATATACCATAACTGACTAATAATTCATACCATGAACATATATATTATAATTCTTACCAAATTTTAGCAGAACAAAACCAGAAATAAGGATAATGGTGTATAACCAAATGTTTATCCTGGGAGAATAAGATAAATTTGACACATGAAAATAAAACAATATCACTATATATGCAAATAAGAAATAATTCTCAATAGATGCACAGGAATCAATTGAAAATTTGATACCCTTATATGATAAAACTGTCAGCAAGTTATAGGTATAATATTCCTAAATCTAATAAAGTACACATGAAAGACATTCACCCAGTACCAATTATAAATGATGAAATATTAAACACTTTCCCCTAAAGTCAAGAACTAGATTGGAATGCCCCCATTTATCACTTCTATTTACCATTGTATCTGCAGTTTAAGTCTCTGCCTTAAGGAAAGAAGGAAAAATAAAAAATATAAGAATTGCAAGTACAGGAATAAAACAGTCTTTTCACTTGCACACGAAGCATGACTGCTTCTGTAGTGAATCTGAAAGACTTCACGATCAGATTACTAATAAATTAATCTCTCAAGGTCACTGGACATAAAAATGCTATAAAAATAGCATATTTGCATAGTAAGACCCCTTTTATCTATGTACACCAATCAGAATTTACTTATGATTATGAAAAATAAGATAGAGAAAATATGCAAAATATTTTCATCAAAAATTACAAAGCATAATTGAAATGCAAAATACTCATTGATTAGATGGCGGAATGACATTAAGATGCCAATTCTATAAATTAGTCTAAAAGTTTAATGCAATTCTAATCAAAATCTCTGAAGGAAAGTTTAACAGAAATGTTTAGGGAGTTTTAAGATTTATCTGGCAAAACATAGAGTCATTGATAGTCTGAAGCAAATTTGAAGACATATATTACCTGATGATGTCAAAACTTATTGTAAAGTTCCAGTTACAACAGAATTGCATTAATATCAAAATAGATCAAATCAATGGAACACAATGAGTGTGTAGACTTACACTTTTTTGATTGATTTTCCACATAAGCATCAAAACCAGCCAATGGAGAGAACTTTTTCAGTGATTGGTAAGAAAATTTTTAGATTCAAATTAATTTCCATCAAACCTTTCATTGCACAATATGAAAACCAATGTTACAGTGACATAAATCGAAGAATAATTGTTGAATACATAAATTTTCTAGAAATAAAAACACAGAAATATCTTTTCAACAGTGTCTATGGGTAAAAAATAATAAAGATAAAATGATAAATTAGATTTCAATAAAATTAAAATTTTATGTCAAGGTACAACTTTAACAAAATGAAAAAGAAAGATATATATGAAATATATATATATATATATATATATATACTCACAAGTAGTCAGTGAAAAAAGTTATTATATTCAGAATATAAAAACAAATTCCCTTACCAAATAAAAGGTAAACAACAAAATCAACCATGCATTCAATTGTTGAACATTTAACTTACAAAGGAAGGAGTAAGAATTGCCAAAAAACAAATAGAATTTGTGTTAAAAATCATTAGTAGTCAAGGAATGCAAATTAAAATAATACAGAATTGCCAATACACACTGATTTCAATGGCGTAAATTACCAAAAGAGTACAAAAAGTGACACAACCAAATGTTTGAAAAGATATGGAAATGGGAAGCAAAAGAACTTTCATAATCAACTTAAAGCATAGAAAATGAGGAATAAAATAAGCAAAAATAGATGGAAATATCAAGAGCAACATGATGAATTTAAATTCCATACTAGTCATTACATTAAATTTCAAAGGAATAAATACACCAATGTTGTCAAACTGAAAAAATAGAAAATAAAGTGCTTTTGTATACATATTATTTATTAGAGACATTTTCTAATTTAAAAATAATTTGAAAGTGAAGAAAAAGCAAAACATGATGTTCAAACATTTCAGTCGTAAAACACAAAATTACTTGTATCAATGAGATGAGGTCCAAATTTTAAAGAAACATAGAAAAAATGTATTTATATTATGTAGCAAGCAAGTCATATGAAATACTTTTAGTATCAAGTTTATATAATTGAGTCAGATTAATGGTTATAAACATTGGTTTTTCCCTTATTAGATGATACGAAATAGAAAATAAGAAGCATGATGGAAAATAAGAAACGGAACTGAAGATTTTTTTTCAAATCCATTTTATTCAAACATAAAAAGAAAGAAAAAAGAAGAAGACAATTACAATAAAGTTTCAAAGCACATTAATAAAGGTATAACAGTGGTACATACATTGTGCATTGTCATTCCCAAATCATTCACTCATAGCACATCTGCCATCAATTGTCCAAACAATACCAGTGCAAATCTTTCTCTTCAGCAAACTCAGAGAAATCAGTACTTTAACTATCTTAACTACTTTTTATATACATATACATAGATGTAGACACAGACATAGGCATATTTGTTCTTTCAGCTTGTCACACTAATGAAACAGTATGTTTACACATGTGTGTCTTATTTATTTCATTAATGAGCATGTTCTCAAGGTGCATCCATTTACCTATAAAAGTGTCCAGTTTATCATTCTTAATAGCTGAGCAATACTCCATAGTATAAAAATACCACATTTATTTTTATGTATCCCTCAGTTGATGGGCATTTAGATTGTTTCCAAGATCTGGCTATTATAAACTGTGTTGCTATAAACACAGGTGCATATGTGTCACTGTGGTATGATGTTTTTAGTTCTTTTGGTAAGATACCCAGAAGGGAATAGCTGGATTGTATGGGACCTCAAATCCTAGTTTTTTGAGGAATCTCCACACTGCTTTCCACAGTGCTTGCACCAGTGTGTACTCTCACCAACAGTGGAGAAGGGTTCTTTTTTCCCCACAGTCCCTCCAGCATTTGGTATTGGTTGATTTCTTGATACCAGCCATTCTTTCTGGGTTGAGGTGAAATCTCAGTGTTGTTTTAATTTGCATCTCTCTAATGACCAGTGATGGTGAACATTTTTTCATGTATTTGTTTGCTGTTTGTATTTCTTCATCTGAAAATTGTGTATTCATCCAAGATGCCCATTTTTGGATTGGATTTTTAAATCTTGGAGGACTGATTTTTTGAGTTCTTCATATGTTCTCAATAGTAATCCTTTGAGGAACAGCTGGCAAATATTTTCAATGTAGATGAAAATTTGCATCCTTCATTAGATTAATTCCTATGTATTTCATTTTTTTGGATTCTGTTGTAAAGTTATTGTTTCACTGATTTCTCTCAGTTAGTTTGTTATTTGTGAACAAGAAACCTATTGATTTTTGAGTGTTGACTTTGTAACCAGCTACGTTAATGAATTTGCTTGTTCAATCTAGAAGTCTTTTGTGGACTTTTGGGAACTTCTAAGTAAAGTATCACGCCATCTGCAAATACTGATAGTTTAAATTCTGCTTTTCCTATCTTCCTTTTATTTCTTTCTCTTGTCTAATTGCTCCTGCTAAAGTTCCCAGGACTATGTTGAATAAGAGTGGAGACAATGGACATCCTTGTTACTGATTTTAGAGTGAAAGCTTTCAGTTTTTTCCCATTTATTATTAAGTTGGCTATTGGTTTGTCGTAGATGGCTTTTAACAGATTCAGATAAAAACCTTCAATTCCAATTTTCTGTAGGGTTCTTATGAAGGTGTGCTGGACTTTGTCAAAAGCTTTTTCTGCATCTACTGGGATGATCATATGATTTCTGTTCTAGGCTCTGTTAACACAGTGTATTACATTTATGGATTTACATATGTTGAACCATCCCTGTATCTCTGGGATGAATCCCACTTGATCATGGTGTTCAATCTTTTTGACAATTTGTTGTAGTCTGTTTGCCAGTATCTTACTGAGAATTTTTGCGTCAATGTTCATGAGGGAAATTGGCCTGTAATTCTCTTTCTTAGTTGGGTCCTTTTCTGGTTTTGGATTCAGAATAATGCTTGTTTTCAGGAATGAATCTGGGAGTATTACTTCACTTTCAATTTCGTTAAAGAGTTTGACAAGTAGTGGTGTTAGATCTTCACTTAATTTCTTGTAAAATTCAGCAGCAAATCCATCAGGGTCTGGGTTTTTCTTTGTTGATAGATTTTTAATTACATCTTTGATTTCACTTACTGATATTGAGTTATTTAGGATTTTTATAGCTTCTTGATTCATCTTTGGTAATTCACATGTATCTAGGAATTCGTCCATTTCTTCTGTATTTCCATATTATTAGAATACAAGTTTTCAAAGCAGGTGTAGATGATTTTCTGGATTTCTACAGGGTCTGTTGTGATTTCACCCTTCTCATTCCTAATTGTGTGAATTTAAGTCTATTCTTTTTTTAATAAGGTTGGCTAAGAGTTTGTCAATTTTATTTAATCTTTCAAAGAAACAGCTGTAAGATTCATTGATTTTTTTATGTTTTTCTTTAGTCTCCAGTGTGTTAATTTCTGCTCCAATCTTTGTAATTTCATATCTTGTATGAACTTTTGGTTTAGCCTGATCTTCTTTTTCTAGAAGTTTGAAGTTCAACATTAAGTCCCTTATATGTGCTTCCTGTTTTCCTGATATAAGTATTAACTGCTATAAATTTCCCTCTAAAGACTGCTTTCATTGGGTCCCACAAGTTTCAATCTGTTGCATTGTCATTATCTTTCAAGTGTAAAAACTGTTTAATTTCTTCTTCAATTTCATTTGTGACACATTGGTTGTTCAGTAGGGTGCTATTTAATTTCCATGTGTTTATGAAGTTCTTGTGGTTTCCTTTGCCATGAATTTCCAATTCCATGCACTGTGTAATGACAGTAATAATTTCAATTCCTTTACATCTACTTAAGCATGTTCTATGAGTCAGTGTATGGTCTATTTTGTCCTGTGTGCAACTGAGAGGAATGTGTATTCTGATTTTGTGGGGTGGAACACTCTGTAGACATCTATTAAGTCCATTTGCTCAAAAGTTTGATTTAGTTCTAGTATTTCATTATTGATTATTTGTCTAGTTGATCTGTCTTTTTGGGTCAGTGTGATATTGAGGTCTCTCCATCCAATTGTATTAGGGCTTATTTGATTTTTTCATGTCCATTATTAATTATTTAATATAGCTATATGCACTGGTATTTGTTGTATATATGTTTATGATATCTCTTCCTCTTGGATTGTTCCCTTTATGAAGATGTAGTGACCTTCTTTATCTCTATTAATCAGTCTTGGCTTGCAATTCACTTTGTCCACAAACAGAATAGCTACTCCTGCTTTTCTCTGGATTCCTGTTGCATGGAGTATTTTTTTTTCCATCCTTTGACCTTCAGTCTATGAATTCCTTTTCGAATTAAATGTGTTTATTGTACACAGCATACTGTTGGATCTTGCTTTCTGACACATTCTGCCAGTTTGTGTCTTTTGACTGGTGAATTGAGACCACTAACACTGATGGTTAAAACTGATAAGTATTGAATTATCCTTGTCATGTTATTTTCCTGTTGTTGGCTCCTTTTTTTCCCTCTTCCCTCTAATTGTTTTCCTTTCTTAGTGGATTCCTTCTGTTGGGGTTCATTGAGCTATCGTCCTTATTATCTCTTTCTACAATGTCTCTCAGTACACTTTGGAGTGCTGGTTTGGTGGTCATGAGTTTACCCAGATGTTCTTTTTCATAGGACTATCTTGTTTCTCCATCAATTTTGAAAGATAGTTTTGTGGGATACATCAATCTGGGTTGAAAGTTGTTTTCCTTTAGAACTTGGGGTACTTCACTCCAAACTCTTCTTGACTTGAGAGTTTGTGCTGAGAAGTCAGCTGTGATTCTGATAGGCTTTCCTTTATAAGTGATTTGTTTCTTTTCTCTAACAACTTTTAAGTTTCTATTCTTGTGTTGGATTTCTGGAATCTTGACTATGATATGTCTCTATTTAGATTTTTTTTGATCATTGCTAATTGGAGTTCTATATGCCTCACTTATTTGTATGTCAGATTATTTTTCTCTACCAGGAAAGTCTTCTCTCACAATGTCTGTGGTATCTCCTTCTTGTTCGTTGATTCCAATTAATCTTAAATTATTCTTCGTCTCATCTAGCAGCCGATGGATTGATTTCTTATGGTCCCTTTCTAGTTTTGAGAAGTCTTTCTTTTCATGGTGGCTAACTGCAAGCCTGTTTTCAATATCTGAGATCCTGTCCTCACATTGGCTTAGTCTGCTTTGAATACTTTAAATAGAGCTTTTATTTTCCTGGATATCTGCTTGAATCTGCTTTATGGATTTCTTTTGTTTCCTATGCTATGCTTCCATAATTCGTTAAGCTTATTTTTATTATTTATTTATTTATTTATTTATTTGATCTGTGTTTGCTCTAAAATCGCTAAGCATGATGTGTATTTTGGGAACCTCTGTAGTTATTTGACAGATTATTTCTGATCTCATTTTTTCCAGAGTCTCTTTCAACTGTTTTGTTGTTTGCACTTCAGAGACACCAGGGTGGGGCGGTGTTGGAGTGTCCACTTCATTTCCCTCTGGGTTTGCTTTTTGTGAACTGGGTGTCTGGAGCTGCATCTTCTTTAAGGGTCTTCTCATTTCTTTTCTTTTTAGTTTAATTCCTGGGGTGAGGCTTATAAATTGCCTATGATGGGTTGTTTTATTGATGGTATTTGGGACACTTAAGTGATGGTAACTTCTCTGAGTGTCTTCCAGGTGTAGCTGGTTTTTGGCTTTTGAGTCTGTTGACAGATCGTTCGTCTTCAGTTTGCTGGAGATGAGAAGGTTTCCCTCATTTGACCTAGTCCCTGGTTCTTTGGCACTGTGCCACAGAATTTTATGTGATCCTCAGTTAACGTCAGTCATGAATTTTCAGGACCAATAGCTATTTAGAACAGTTATGTCAATTTTGACTGTAGTGGTATGAATAGCATCAAACACAGCCTATAAAACAACAAACTCAGCTAACCCTTAATTTGCAACTTTCAACTATATGAACTAGATTTGTGATTATATAACAAAATGTAAAATAAATCAGATAATTATATGCAATACATAAGTCCATAATATGTCAATTTTGCCCTCAGGGATTAAATTTAGAATGCATTCATGAAAACATAGAGAAGTGGGAGAAGAGAAAGAGATTACAAGTAAGATTGTAGGACAAAGATAAATCCAGCCAATTTGGGGAAACTGGTTCAGAAGCCTGAAGGAAAAGAATGGTTGAAGAGATGAATGGTGGAATAGAACAGAACCACACCCACAAAGAGGTTAGGAACCACTCTCACATTCATTTAAAAAAGAACAATGAAAGAGAAAGACAAATAAAAAACAAACTGAATAAAACAAAACAAAACAAACAAGCAAGAAAAGAAAAATAGTCCATTTTCAAGATTCGCTCTGGGTTTACTAATAGACAGCCCGTGGAGACAGAGTTCCAAATCCTGCCACTGTATCCCCACAAGCCAGCTGTTACTTCATGCTGGAGCAGTAGATAATCTTAGCAGGTCTGACCCAAGACCAGACTCATTGGGCTTGCTACAGTTCAAGCAATTTCCACAGGTCTGTGCCAAGCTAGGAGCTGCTAGAGGAAGCTGGCAGCAGTTCTGGTTCTGACCTTATTTGGCCCAACTCCAAAGTGGATCCTGGCCAATCCCTCTCTCCCATGGGAGGACTGAGTCCTCTGCACTCACTGCCAGCCAGTGCAGTCTTCCATGTCCACCACTACCCTCCACTGCCATGTCTCTCTGCAGAGGCCTCTGGAGTCACCAGCTGCCACTGTGACCATAACCATCAGTCCCCAGGTTCTAACAATTCTGTTTGCACGGTGAGTCCAGCTCCATGTGAAGGTGCCACCAGCTAACACCTTCTTCTTTGTTGAAGATTTTCTTTTTACTCTGTCTGTGGGCTTCAATTCACACTTCAGGTTCTTCTGGGTCCAGGGAACCCACTTGTTTCCTTCTTGTCTTCCTCACAATACTATATTCCGACATCTGGATGGTGACTCTCAGAGAGGCTGTTTTCTGTGCTGCTTACTGCTCCACCATCTTCCCGGAAGTCCTCAGAACTGAAGATTTTAAAAGATGAAATAAAACATAAAACCTTAATTTAAATTTTTGCCCATTTTAAATCTTAAATTCTAATATATGTATTTACTATTCAAATTTGTATTTATTATTATTTTTAATACAGATAATAACCTGTCAGAAACCACACAGAAACTGCACAAAGGATATTAAATAAAATTTGTTAATATGTCAATGATGTATCTATATTCTATAATTTCTTTAATCATACTTGTATGGTCAATTATTGGAGTATTAGTCTTGAATTTTGTATGTACAATAGAGATTCTCTCTAGTCTTTACATGTCTAGTTGTTGTTTTTTTGTTTTGTTTTGTTTTTTTGTTTTTTTGTTTGGTACCAGGGATCAAACTCACAACCTTGCACTTGCCAGGCAGGCACTTGTGCCACTGAGCTAAATCCTTGGCCCAACATGTCTAGTTTTTACACATGATACTTGGAGTAGAATGTGCTTCTTAGCATTCCCAGGAGATTTATCATTAGAAATATAGTAATCTCTCTATTGTAGTTCAATAGGGATATGATGATGAAAGATTTCTACTTTACAATTCTATGCAACAACTCTTTTGAAGAGAAAAAGTAGATAAATGAATTGCACATGACATATAGGCTATGTTTACTTAGAGGGTTTTTCTACTTTCAGGAATTATTAATTTAAGAAAATTTTTCATTAGTTACTTGAATGATGAATTAATTTTTAATTAATGAAATTATTATCCAATTAAAATCAAATACAAGGAAGAAAGGGACAAGATCAGTGAATGGTCATGGCTGGTTTAATTACCTGTTTCAGTGTAGAAACCTGTGGAATAGGCAAGGGTTTATAGCATGGACTTTGGGTCAAGACTACTATAGATCACATTTTATTGCATAAGTCAGTTTAGGCAAGTCATTTAACCTCCCTTTCTCCAATAGTAGCCTGTAAAACATATAATATCATCTACCTTACATATATTTGTGAGCATTCAATGTCTTGACATAAGTCAAGACTTTTATGACAGTTCTTGATGTGAAGTAAATGTCAATTTTTTTAGTTTTATTATACTACACAAAATAAATGATATTTTAATACAGTTTTGAATTGTATAAGGAAAAATTGTATTCAGAAAGCCTAACATTTATCTAAAACTCCTTCATTGCTTAGAAATAAATCTGACACACATGTGTAAATATCACATAGTCTCTCTGGTGTGAGAAGTTGAAAGGGTAAATAAGGACTGAAAAGTATAACAGATACTGTGAAATGGGAAGAAAATGTTCAAATGGGAAGGACAACTAGGGAGAAGGGGAGGAGGAAAGAAGGGAAGGGAAAAGAAGAAAACGACAAAAGAATGATAAAATGGAAGCGAAGTTTTTGTAAGTAATGAAGGGAAAATGGGTGGAAGAGGGAGAGGAATGGGGAAAAAAAGGGAATCAAGATAAACCATGTATGGGTACAAATTTATTATGATAGATGAGATGGTTATGTACATCTAAAATGTACCAATAAACTTAATTATAAAACAAATTGCTAATCCTTAATGTTTCAAGATTTAATTATTTGCACAAATAAATTCATTAAGTTTATATAAAAGTAAAATAAAGTACTAGAGTTGTATTAGAAAAAAATTAATAATTAAAGGCAAATGAATGATCTCATTCACTGACAGTTATCCACATTTAATAACCTCATAAATGTAATAAATTATAGATTTTCATTTTATTTTTAATTAAGCATCATTTTAATTTTAATTTTGTAAATAACTTTTATAATAAAAATGTATAGTATTATGATGATCTTTACCACATTTTTGCAGATATAACAGACTATATTTGGTGAAATGAAGACTAAATATTTCTTAGAGTATTTCTGTGTAGATTTGTTAAACTCAAGTCCAAATAGTAGTTGTACTTCATATTTGAAAAAAATATATATGGAGAAATGCTAATCAACTTCTGCAAGATGGATATTGATAAAAAATTGTAAGATTGTTTTACTATAGGAAACATTTTTTGAGTTTTTCCCTGAATTTCACTAGAATAGACTTCAAAGAGTTGAAGTACGGAAAAGATTAATAAATAATATTTTAGAAGAATTGGATTCATTTTAAGACAAAAGAGAACAGTATTAAAATGACAACTGATACTTCAGAGAATACTTTTTTTCCTAAGTTTTTAATTCTGTACTTAGAAATAGTAACTTCTCAGAAAGATTTAGAACCTGACCTGGTGGCCCACAATGGTAATTCCAGCACTCTGGGAGACAGAGGCAGGAGGATTGCAAGTTTACGCCCATCCTGAGCAATGTTGCTAGACTCCATCTCGAAGCTGAAGGGGAAAATAATATCCTTTGCCAAATGCTAAAGATGCATTTGACGTATAGATCTTGCAGTTAATCTCTCATATCACAAAGAAAAGATGGGGGAGAAGGAGGAGAGAAGAGAGAGGAAGACATAGAAGGGAGGGAGAGAGAGGGGGAAGGAATATAGAGAACCATGATCACTCCTGACTACTGGGAATATGCTATATCATATTTAAAGCTAATTATAAGTTTTTGTTTCTATTCTTACTATAAATTGGAAAAAAATTAATTACGTGTATGTCTGTCAAAGCACTTACAATAATGACGTGCTGTTTTAGCCTTCCTTGTATATTTATCTGTGCTATGATAGCCACCCAAAAACAAAGTACATAACCCCCACCAAATATAAGAATAGGAATGTTACTACTGTACATTATCAGTTTGGCCTTTCTGTAATCATGAGTATACAAGTGTTCCTCTTAATCATTTTTTCTTTTTGCTTATCTTTTCTTTCATGCTTTGCTGCTCTCTGGTATTCCAGTTCAACATTGGGTGCTTTTGTTATTGAATAATTAAAACCCTTAAGAAAAGATAATAAATTAAAAGAACTTAATATTTGCAAGTTTGATTTAGTCAACAAAGTTTTACTTAAAACAAAATTGTCTTTCAGCAAGATTATAACAGATACACTCTTTATAACATCTTTCAGTGGGGGAAATTAGTAAAGAGACAACAATAAATATGGGCTTTGAATGGTCCTCAAACATACAGAAGGAGAAATTTAAATTGTCTGTAGAAAAATGGATGGATTTTGAGACTGTAGTATAAATTGAGATAAGACATGGTTTACTTATCACATGATTTCTCTAATATGAGGGACCCAAAATATAAGTAACTTGAAGAGCGAAATAAAAGAGAGACGTTAGGAAACAGGGAGGTTGACTCTGGAGATGGGAAACTTTCTGGGGAAGAAGTGAGAGGGGAAGGTGAAAGAAGAGGAAGAGAAAGGACCGAGATTAAATGTATGTATGTACTAACTCTCCAAGAGCAATGTGATTATTAGGTATTACAAACACTAATAAAAAGGGACAACCATGACATTTAAAAAGCTGTTCTGTCTCAATGTGCTCATTTTTCTCTTCTGAAACCTCTAACTCTGCAGCAAATTGCTTCCTGATAATTATAGTCATTGAAAAAAATCACAAACTATTACCATTTTCCGTATATATGTTATTGTCATAATGAAAGAATAGCAGAATTTTGTTTAAAATTCATGATTTTTGAGAAATATAAAGAATATAGAGTCATCTAATGTCCTACTGTACTGACAGTCACTATTTTTGTTGCTGTTGTTGTTGCTTTCTAGAAGCATTTCACTCGAACATTGATGTATTGAAGCAAACTGTAAATAAAATATCAAGAGATTAGAACTGTTTGGGAAGAAACAAGAAAATAGCATTTTAAAGCAGTTTTAATTGCACTATATAGATATAATTATTTTTAATGCTTCCATGATTCATGAATATTGACTATAAAGAATAAAATAAGCAACCTATTGAGCTGTAACTCCCATTGATTATTAAACTCACCAATTTAAAACATATAACCTAGCCGTTAACATATTCACAGAATTACAGTAACATTCAATAGTTTTAGAACATTTATGTCATGTAAAAACAAAATCCTTGCTATTAATAGTGATTTCCTCTTTCTAACTTTCTCTGTCCTTCCTCAGACAATCGTTTCTGTACTTTCATTCTTCATGTGTTTGGGAATCCTGAATCAATTTTTAAAGCCTTCCTACTGTTTAATTATAATTATATATCCTTTTACCAGTAGTTCCCCATTTATTCTGTCCTGTCGACACCCATGACTCTGGTGATCAGCAGAGTCTCTCTACTTCCAAGAGATAAATGTTTGTAAATTATACATATCAAAGGGATCATACAGTAATTTCTATCTCTTTCTGGCTAATTGCACTTAACATGATGTTTTCCAAGTTCATTCACGTACCAAGATAGAATTACCTATGCTTTATGAATAGCATTCCATAAGTATATATATATATATATATATATATATATATATATATATATATATTCTTTATCCATTCATCTGTGATCAGGTACTGAATTTGATTCTATATTTTACCTATTAGAAATAGTGCTATAATAAATATAGGAATGAAAATACGTATTACAAAGTGATTTCATTTTCTTTAGATCCATACCCAACAGTAGAGTTGTTAAATAGTGTAATAGTACTATTTTTAAATTTTGAGGAAATTTTATGCTATTTTCATTACCATTATGCATATTAATGGACATGCTTACAAACACCATGAAAAGGTTTCCTTTTATGCACTTTCTTCCTAATGTTTGTATCTTTTTGTCCCTCTGGTAATAGCTATCATTAAAGGTGTGTAATTATGTCTGTTTGAGGTTTTGATTTACTTTTTGTTGATGAAAAAGGATGTTGAGACATTTGTCACATAGCTGTTGGTCATTTGTACAATGTGTTAATTTCCATCAATGTGACACTGTATCTAAGAAAAACAATTAAAAGGAGGAAAAATATATATTGCCTCATGGTTTCATAGATCTATGATCAGCTACATCCATTATTTTGGGGTCTGTGATGAGACTGTATTATCATGGTGGAAGGACATAGTAGAAATAGTTGCTCATTTATGGCAATGAGGATGCAAAAAGTTGAGATTCTTTCTCTTTCTTTTCTTTCTTTCTTTCTTTCTTTCTTTCTTTCTTTCTTTCTTTCTTTCTTTCTTTCCTTCTCTCTTCTTTCCATCTTTTTCAGTACTGGGGACTGACAAAATGTCACTCACATTGAGCTACATCCCAAACCATTATTTTTATTAATTATTATTGTTATTTTACTTTTGGAGTCAGAGTCTTACTAGTTGCCTAGGCTGAACTCCAACTTGCAATCCTCCTACATCAACCTCCTAGACTCCTCAAATTAAAAAAAAATTATGTTCTAGTATGCCTAACCAGAGCTAATTTTGTGCTGTCAAATTGCTTGAACTTTTTATTCCTTTACTTTTCCTTAAACCTCTCATCATAATTCCTCTCATTCATTCTACATACTATCTATTCATTCTGTTTTTTCCTTCGTTACATAAAATTACCTTTTGTTTTCTTTGGCATAATTTGTCTATCTTTTTTAACCTTTGACTTTCAGGTCCTATAGAAAAAAAAAACAAAAACAAATTGTTTTGTCTTAACTTTTGTATATAGTGAGGGAGAATGATGTAATTTTTTTCTTCTAGATGTGGATATTCAGTTTGTCTAACATGACTTATTCAAACGACCACCTTTTTCCCTGTAAAATGGTACATTGGTTCATGAATTTAACTTGTTGCACTATTCTGAGCAAGTTGGCCTCCTTTTTGTCACAGGTGTGGTGTTAGCCAATGGAAGTAAAATTTTGTGCAATATTTCTGCTAGGAAACTGATTTGTTCACGAAAAAGAAGCATTCGTGAACTGAGGTATTAGACTGTACATATTTTTGTCATCTTGTAAAAATATCAGTTGAAGGTGAAAGTGTGTATTTATTTATGGGCTTCTATTTTCTACCAAATATATTACCCTATATGTCTGTTTTCATGTCAGTATCATGCCCTTCCCATTACTATAGCTTCATTAAAATATTGAAACATTGATGAATTTATTATTTCTATATGCTTTCTTGTGATTTGAAGACTCTACTGATAAAATCATTCCTTCTTCAAAAAATACATGCATTTAACTTCATACATCCTAATCTGTATAATATTTATTTCTTTTGGTAGGACTGGATATTCTTGTGCTGTCCAAGATCACAGAGAAAAAGTTTCAACTTTTCATCATTCAGTCTGAGATTAGCTGTGGTTTTTTCACATATGGTCTTTCAAAATAGAAAAAATTTTAATTCATTAAGTTCACAGATGATAAAAGAACAGGCAAGTTGATAAAGTGATAAGTACTACGAAAGCAGAGGAAGTTTGTTGGTTTAAAAAAGCAAATAGAATAAATATTTTAACATTTTCTCTTTTACCTGAAGTCTAGTTGAAATTTCCAACTACTTTTTTTTTTTTTTTTTTTTTTTTTTTTT
>RJWM01035147.1:0-18913 GCA_004363535.1 Dasyprocta punctata | reverse complement strand
GACTCCTAGATGTAATAACCAAATTCAGTAATGTTGCTGGATACAAGGTGAACACTCAAAAATCAATAGCATTCCTGTACACAAACAACAAAGTCACTGATAGAGAAATAAGGGAAACCACACCCTTCACTATAACATCCAAAAAAAAAAAAAAAATGAAACACCTAGGAACCAATCTAACCAAGAAAGTAAAACACCTATACAGTGAAAATTACATTACTCTGAAAAAGGAAATTGAAGAGGATTTCAGAAAATGGAAAGATATTCCCTGTTCATGGATAGGAAGAATAAACATCATGAAAACGGCCAGTCTCCCAAAATTGTTATACAGATTTAATGCAATCCCAATCAAAATACCACTTGCCTACCTCACAGAGATAGAGAAAGCATTCCTGAAATTCATCTGGAGCCATAAGAAATCTAGAATAGCAAAGGCAATTCTGGGCAACAAAGGTAAGGCAGAAAGCATTACAATCCCCAGCTTGAAACTATACTGCAAAGCTACTGTGATAAAATCAGCATGGTACTGGAATCAAAACAGACCTGAAGATCAATGGAATAGATTGCAAGCTACAGCCACAACTACAAACACACTTAGCCACCTCATCTTTGACAAAGGGGCCAAACGTGTACATTGGAAGAAAGATAGCCTCTTTAACAAATGGTGCTGGAAAAACTGGCTTTCTACATGCTGTAAACTAAAACTAGATCCATGCCTATCACCATACACTAAAATAAAGCAAAAATGGATCAAAGATCTGAATATTAAAGCAGAGACACTAAACTTACTAGAAGACAGAGTAGGTAAAAATCTTGATGATGTAGGAGTAGGCAGAGAGCTCATGAACAAAAATCAAATTGCACAGGAAACACTTCCCAGAATTCACAACTGAGGTCTCCTCTTACTAAAAAGCTTTTGCATGTCAAAGGAAATCTCCAACAGAGTAAAAAAAAAACCCAAGAACTTAGAAAATGTCTTAGCCAATTGTCCATCAGACAAAGGACTTCTATCTAAAACATATAAAGAATTAAAAGAAATCAGGCCCCTAAAATTCAAGGACCCAATCCAAAAATGGGCATCTGAGATGAATACACACTTCTCAGAGAAAGAAATACAAATGGCAAATAAATGTATGGAAAAATGTTTAACGTCAATGGTCCTTTGGGAAATGCAAATTAAAACAACACTGAGATTCCATCTCACTCCATAAAGAATGGCCAAGATTAAAAAATCAACCTACAACAAATGCTGGAGGGGCTGTGTGGAAAAAAGAACTCTTCTCCACTGTTGGTGGTAGTGTAGACTGGTGCAACCACTATGGAAATCAGCGTGGAGATTCCTCAAGAAGCTAGGATTGGAGAACCCATTCAACCCAGCTATCCCACTTCTGGGCATTTTCCCAGAAGAATTGAAAACAGAGATATTTGTGCACCCATGTTTATAGCAACCCAATTTGTAATAGCCAGATCATGGAAACAACCCAAGTGCCCATCAATCACAGAATGGATAAAAAAGATGTGGTATTTTTATACAATGGAGTACTACTCAGCTATTAAGAAAGATTGCATTGAGACTTTTATAAGTAAATGGACATGACTTGAGACCATACTCATAAGTGAGATAAATCAAACCCACATGTGTAAATATCATATTGCCTCCCTAGTGCAAAAAACTGAAAAAGTATATATGATCCAAAATCTACAATAAATACTATGTAATGGCAAAAAACTCCTCAAAGAGCAAAAGTAATTGGGAAGGCAAAAGGAGGAAAGAAGGAAGGGAAAAGGAAAAGTATAAATCTGTATATATGTATATGTAAGATAACTAAAACAAACATACTGCTGAATGCATTAGTTATTGAGAAAGGTTGGTTAATACTCATATGATTAGATCAATTTTATTTGTCTGTATCTGTTAATGTAAACAACCATTTTGAAGATAACAATAAACAATATTGCAGCCATTGTCAAGTTTCTATCATTCTGTTTTGTAAACCTATAATGTTACTCTTGTGCATTTACCCTAATCGTTTGTTTGTCTCTTTTGCTTTTCGTCTTTCTTATATGTGTCTTTTTTTGTCTTAAATAACTAGTGCTAATTTCCTATTTTTTTGAAATTCTGTACAATTTTTATACTTTTGTTTTTAAAACAAAAAAATAATAGAAGATTTGAAGTTAAATTATCCTGGAGTTTTTAATAACAATAAAAATGAATATTTGCTATGCACACATTTTCAAATTGATGTTCCCCTGATATCTATCTCCCTGTTACTAGTTAATTTAAGTAGTACTCACATCCCTTCTTTAATGGCTCATTATTTAAAAAGATGAAAGGTGTTTAAATAATTTATCTGCTACATATTATACTGTAATTTTTTATATTTATTCAAAATTGCAGTTATTTTTCTACTATTTTACATACCTCTTTACTATGTATTTAATTATGAATATAGGAAGGAATATAAGCCTAGAAATTTAGTAGTTATTTGTCTAGTACTTTTATTTTACCTAGAACTCTACAATTAGAGGGAGCAGTGGTAGTTTGAAAAATAAACAGATTGCAACATTTAAAAGAATAATTCTCATACTATAGTAAGTAGAAAAATATACATGATAAACTGTGTTTCCTTTTTTACTACTGGACTTCCAAATAAGATTTGAAAGTATCAGATCCTGGTATACAGAACTTGTTGAAGAAAAGCCATTAGAAAATCATGCTAATAAGAAACCTTTGACAATGCCTGGCTAAAGTCCAATGCTCTTTGGTGCTGATTTCTGAGCAGGTGACTACACCTGTTTAACTTCATGGTTGGCTGGGTGCAAGGACATTACTTTGTGCTAGGAAGCATCCGAACACAATTCTAGGAGCACTCTAGGTTCAGTTTGACTCAGATTCTTCTGAGCTTTTTAAACTCAACTTCTTCAGTGATCACATGCAGACATTTCCTCATTCTTGATGATCCCAGGGTCTGTTTCCAAAGCAGCCCACTGAATGACCAAGCGGAGAGCTTTCCTGGTGTCACCCTCCTGTCTGCACTTGGCAGATGTCCATGTACTGTGCCCGTGCTACACATCCAGATGCGACAGCCCAGGGCAGCAAGCTGCTTTTCTTTGGGTGGACATAACCAGAGTCGAGGCAGTGGGAACTTGACTTCATTAGATCAATGTTTTAATTAACTGATATAATCACTCACTCACTGAATGGACAGAACAGCTTAGTGGGTGTTTTTTAAAATACTCATATTGGTTAAAAGTGTAGATCTCCGCTGGAGAATTTGCCTCTCATATCTGAGGTGTTGAGTTTGATCGCCAGCGGAAAAAAAAAATGCATACATATATATATATACACACATTATCAGGTTACAGAATTTGTCCCAGAGTTTTTTTTGTTATATTACTATAAATTTTTAATCAATAATTATTATGAATTTAATTCAAATTTGAATAAAGACTGTGCATCACACATTTCTCTGTGTGTGGACTTCTTAATATTCATCTGACCATAAGATAGAGTGGAAATAAATCGCAGTACTAAAACTAATGATGAATTAATGGGCTTTAGCTATCCGTTTCCTGGAGAAAACGTTAGCTCTGTGTTACTGACAGCTCTTGAACCTTCTTAGGACACACTGCCATGGATTCTCCTAAAAATACTTATTGCTTCTGACACATCTATCTCCCCCCACACTTTTTTTGCCACTTTCTGAAACAGTCATCTGATATCCTCTTTTGTTAGTGTCTTTACACTGTTATGGCTGCCAGGATGTCTTGAATGAACTCAAAATATTACTCTTTCATTGTCATTTTGATTTGGGGGAAGAGCCAGAAGTCACCAGGTACCACATCAGGCAACAAAGTAAATGAGAACATTGTGTGCCATGTTCACAAGCCTGTCTTTCCATTAGATAGCTCTGGGCAATGACGCTCACCCTGTTTTTGATCACATCTCATGAAGACAGTCTGGAAAGAGGTCTTCCAGAACCACTTCTGAAGGTGGCAAGGATGGTGAGTTCACTGTGTTAAAAGTGCAAGGTATCAGCAATGTGTCTTTTCCTATAGTATTTTAAAACAATTAAAAAATATGCCATAGTATTTGATCAATGCTTGTACCTGGTTAAAGATCTCTCTCATCACAAATTCACACAGGCTCACACTAATGCACTCACATACACACGCTAGCACAAGAGTCATTAAGCACCTCATACTAGGTGATTCATGGGAGAATGTCTGCTTGGTCAAATAAAAGGGAAGAATTTTATGGGCATCAATGCCTCAGTCAAGCATAGCACTCAAAATTGCAAAAGCTCTAATAAGAAATGTGTTCCGCTATTTATAAATCAATGCTGCTGGCTCTGCTTCTGAGTGCTGATGCCTATTCGGTTTGTTTGTCTTCTTCTAGCATCAGGTAGGACCTGAATATTTCATGAACCCCCTCCGTTGATAGAATATTTGTTAAGTACACGCTCTGCACCCTCCTCAGGATCAAAGCAGATATTTTTGTCGGTTTGTGTCAGCAAGTTTCTGAGCAGACCGGGCGTGGAAACTTCTCATATTTAAGCTGTTTGTCTAAGGTTGTAGAAGTTTGCACCTGAACCCTGGAATTGAGATCCCCTCTCCTTATTGTTTTTTCTTTTATGTGATAAAAATAATTCTGTCAGTTGATCCAGATTCTCAGACATAATTTCCAGAAGATATCAGAAGAAGACAGAGCTGAATAATTTTCTCCATCTTTTAGATGTTTTTTTTTTTCTTCTGAACGTGTGAAAAAGCTTGTTTGTAGGAAACAGTGCTTTAAAACTAAGAAAGGAGAACAGCAGTTGGCAGGAAATATGTAAACAATTCTTTGTTAAAAATATCTCAGGGCAAAAATACGAACACAAGGGCTGATTTTTATGTCACTGATGGGAGTAGATTCTTATGAGTTGTACCATCTCACTAAAATCCCCCACAGTAGAAAGTGTTTCCATTTCCTTTTTTTTCATTACCTCACAATACTTTGTTTCTAAATTTTACAGTTAGAATCAGAAGTTATATAAAAATACCAATTAAAAATTTGTCCATTATATCCTACATAGATATTCACTGTACAAAATGATGAAAATCCAACCTCAATAACAATCTAAATGTAGAAAATGACACAATTGTCATGAGGAGTCTATCCACTGAGGAAAATTAAAATCATGATAGGAAGGAAAAAAAATAAATGTTGGTTTTTGGACAAATGCTGAAAATTACAGTATGTGCTGGGATGATCAGTCATTATCCTCTATGATTCTGGTGGGAAGAACCATGATTTTTTTTTCCTTACCTTCATCACCACTCAATGAGATGGTTAAGTTCCTAAGCTGAGAGAGAAGTTCATAACATTGTAAGGGCTGAAAGCTATATTAAAGGAGTACAGAAAACAGACCCACACTGGTGAATCATTGAATTGGGGCAGAGAAGAAAAAATGAAAGGAATCTAACTGTGTATTTCCTGTGGAAAAGGAGTGAAATGTCCCCAAAATGAAAGAGGAGCCCGAGGAGGAGAAGTCAGTCTGAGAGTAGAGAACTTTTTGGGATGGAGCCGAGTTGGAGCTCCAGGTACTGCAGGTGGCAATTCTGCCAGGTGGGGTGACCTGACCTGCTATATGACAGGAAGGTGTGAAGGTTTCATTGAGGGTCTCCAGGGTATGTTTTGGAGCAGAGAGGCAAGTTTAAGACATAGAGGAAAAAGAAATTGCAGCCTGACTCACAATACAGGAGAAGAGTGTGAGAATCCAAAGTGAAAATATGTAGTTTGTTATATCCTCAGTAGGCAAAACAGAAAGCTTTTTAAGCATCACAGTAGTAATGCTAAAATTTTGGCAGATTAACCAAGCACCATGCAGAGTCACTCTGTAAATTAAGGAAATGATGATATATTCCCTCCTATAGTACAGAGGTTATACTGAACCAATAATTTGGTAGTGAGGAAGACAGTGTGATTCCCCATGCCGAGTAACTGACCAGTTCAAGAAGGAAGAAAGGGAAGCTAAGTGTACTAGTGAGACGTCCCCAAGAAAATTTCAGTTTGAAGGGAAAAGATCTTGGTTTAGGTTTGTGTAAGTAAACACGAGAGAGAAGGACTCTTTCTTTGATTCTGTCCTTTTGGTTTCACTGCTTTTTGTTTTGTTTTAGAAGAGTAAACAGTTTGACAAATCTAAAAAGTAGGCCATGGGACATGGAGGACTATAAATGACAGATGGTGATTTTAAAGACTGACTCTTGTGAAAACTATTTTAGCATAAACAAAAACACAAGACTGATTCAAAGGGAGCATTTTCCATGAGGAATAAGTAAGTAATATATTTTTTAAAATTTCAGTAGCTACAAAATATCTAGAATATATTTCACAGAGCTCTTATTTATATGTTTCCAGTAATCTTTGGTGTGTTACTTGAGATTTCACCCATCACAGTCCATCTAGGGCATAGAACTTTGATACCCTTTGCAAGTTGCTCCTCCTCAGTTATTTCCGTGAGCTTATTATGCTTGGACAGCCAGGAGAAATATGCGCAAATCGTTGCGTGGGCCGGTGTGCGCACAGGAGTGTGATGCATATGTTATTGCGAAAAGCAGAACCTACTTTCAAAGCAAACGCTGATATGAAACTAGTTGAATTATTTTGCAATGTAAGTGAGTTTATGTTGGATAGCTCTAATTGTATTTCACAAAAAAATTAAACGCAATACAGTGATAGATCACAAACAATTTTAACCAAGGGTGAGTCTAACTATACCAGCCAGTTAACCTCTCAGACCTGTACAAATCTGTATGCAGACTTTTCTAAGACTTGCTTTTCTCATTTTTAAAATGAGGGGGCTATCCTACATGTTTTCCTCTGTACCTTGCCATTTTTATTGATGTGATTACTGGCAGGGACTCTATGATCAGTTTTCTCTCAGTTATTAAATTGAAAGAAAAAGTCTTTTACACAATCTTTCTCAACTCAATGACTTCTTTGGAAAAAAGTTACTCTTGCTATGTAGGCATTGTCATGTTCAGATGGCTTTCTCCTTTCCATCTGTCAGAAGTGTGTTTTAGATTATGCTTGGTAATGAGCTATTAATCCAGAGAAATAGCTTAAGTTCCTGTCAAGTTAATATGTGGAGATGGAGGGAGAGAGAAGGAGCAAACACTCTCTTCCAGTTTCGTGTCCGTGTGTGTGTGTGTGTGTGTGTGTGTCTGTGAACACAACGATACATGTGTTTGGGGACAGTGATGACTTTTCACAATCAATAAAATTGTAAACCGATTTCTTCTTTAATTTAAAATATTTACAGTGTCTATATTAGCAAATCATTAATCATCTGGATATCAGCAATGGGTTCTCAGTTTTTTGGGACTTAGATGAATTCAAAGCAAACCATTCACTACCTCAATTCACGGAAACATTCCACTGCCCATATCAAGAAATCTGTGACTTCCCAATTTATACACACACAGTAACTTCTGGTGCCAAGTTTCTTTCCTGCTTTTTTGTACTTCTTTTTTTCTCTTTTATCTCTCCAAGCCCAGTATTGGAACTTAGCCTGTTTTCCAACATGACTCAAAGACAGAACAAATAAATCCTTTCAAAATTGTTTTGAAATTTATGACTTTATCCATTATCTACTGGTTTGCATGTAATATTCTACATGAGTCACCTGTAGGTGTGCAAAAGTTTTTTCAATAACCTTCCAAAAGAATTTTATTTCTGGCCCCTTGACGACAGATTGTCATCTCCCACCAGACTGCTTATCATTTTTTCTTACCTCTCCCTTTTTCATCCTCCTATTTCTGTTCAAAATAGCTGTCCTTTGTTGTCTCTGTTAGACTTTTAATTTAACTATCACTTTCAGAAATCATAAGTGGTTATCAATGCATTTCCCTCAAACAAAGATGGCCTCTTCCCAAGAATAACATGGGCGATGATTAAAATAATATACAGGGATGAAGCACAGCTTAGGGGCTGTTTGTTCAGCAGGTGAAAAGTCCTGGACTCAATCCGTAGTGCTACAAATGTAAAGAAATATAATAAAAGCAGGTGCAGAAATGTGTGCCTGCATCTATGTGGCTAGAAACACCAGTTCATCCTCAGTCAGGTTTCAGTATATTCGTCACTTTGCAAAGTACGCGCCATTATTTTTACAAAGTGCCCATAACCGTGATTAAGAATGTCATGGTAAGCATTTCCTGCTGAAGCTGCTGTTGAGTGTCACCACTGCTTTCCCCCTGAATTTGGTGCACAGGGACGAAGCCACTTGCATGTGGAAGCCAGGCTTGACCTTGGCCCACCTGCCCGTCCTCCTGCTCTGGGCAGTCTGCCCCGGCTGAGGGACCTGGCCGGCTGTCATGTGGCCGAGCCCTGAGAAGTGCTGTTACCTGTGCAGAGCTGTCTTTGCTTTTCTCTTTGTGTTTGTGGGAATATGCAGCGTCCCCAGAGCGAGCAATGCTGATCTTTGTTCCTATGGTTCTTCATGGAGCAGGCTTCCAAATCGTGGCCACTTTTCAGGGAAAACCTTAACAACCGCAGGAAGCTCCTGCAGCCGGGATACACACAGACTTTGTGGTGTCCTCGTCAGACGAGGCGGGAACTGGTCAATGCACCAAAGAACCATATTTCAAGGGGAATCAGGTCCTCTTGGTGCTTTAAATATACTCGAGTGCCCGGCAGTGTTTTCTTGCCAGCTACTTCTTCCTCATAAATCCCTTCCAACTGTGGTTCCCACTGCCTTTCCATTTTTCTGGTTTTCCTTTTTGAATGCCAGTAATTTTAAAAGATAGACATTGTGATTATAAAAATGGGACTGGAAACTAGATTTCAAATTACTGTGGACCACTGAGGAGCTGGTGTGTTTCATTTTCAAATGACACCTTAAATTAACTGAATTAGACTATCAGTTATGCCATCTATGCTGTAACATTTGGGTTCCACAAAATATATAGTGAAATATTTCATACATTGAACAGACCCTCATTACAGGTCGGACCACGAGCTGACAGTGTGTCCTGCAGTGGGACCTAAGCCGTCCAGTTCTTTCGTCAATCCCAGGAAGCCTAGGTAACCCAGGTCACAACTGGGATTTCATATCAAGTCTGATTACAAAAATACCTGAGCTGGGGATTTAAAAGCAAACTGAATATTTATTAAGTTTCCCCTTGGGCACTTACTTCTTAGTGCCCTTGCTCCTTTCTTGCATTGTTCCTGTTGCTTTGAGTCCATCCCAGTTTTATCTTCTGCTCTTAAACGCTTCTCTTGGGGCAGGTATATCAGGGTACCCTAACCTCAGGCACAAAAAGGAGAAGAACTCATATTTTTCTTCCTTTTAAACTCAGCATTGTTGCTCTGTTATTATACCTGTGGGATGGAATCTAAATGAAGGAAAAAGTGAATACACTCCTGGTCATTATAATGGAGACAGTGAAATGCTGCACGGCTATTGGCACATTACTTGTGGGAAGCTGTGAAGGAGAGGCAGCATCGGGTGACAAAGGAGGTATTTATGTTTGTCTTCGTGGCTTATGCCGGTCCTTCAGGTAGCTTTAGAGTCTGGACTCAATGTTAATATTTGACAATTATCTTTGCCACATGCACAGCGTCCTGTTCTTTCTCAAAAGGAGCTGAGAGAAACTTAAACCTGGAGAGGCTGTGCTTTCCTGGGTTTAAAGGAACAGCTGCAAAGAAGCTGTTCTAGGCTGAGGGCGCTGGCAGCGGCTCTGGGCCCCTGCAAGTGCGAAGCTCCAGGCTGGCGGGGGAGGAGGGACGCAGCCCTCCAGGTGGCTACTGCGGACACCGCCCTGGCGACGCAGCACGCCCCTGCCTGTTCGCAGGTGTCGCTCGCGCCCGGCTCCACCTCGGGGAACAATGGCATTTCGGGGTTGCGACACATAGTGAAAGGGCGAGGTTGGCACGTTTCCATCGCCCGCCCGTCAGGAGCAGCCTGGGACATCAAAGGCCGCCGCCTGTCCTGTGGGCCGGGAGTCGCCTCCACCGCCAGTGGGCGCTCTTACCCAGTTGTTTTCCCGAGTTTAATTTGAACTGGATTCCAGTTTGCATCAGTGGGGACACAGCTCCCGGCAGTGCTGTGTGTGTGTGTGTGCGTGTGTGTGCGTTTGCGAACACGTGTGCACCTGCGTGATGTGGCGATTTAGAAGTGTCACTGAGAAGTAATCCGGCAGGTTTGAGAAAAGAGTGATATGATTCACAGATAGCGTAGTAACAGTGACAGTCTCCCAAAACCTACTGATCACACGGCTAACTCCAAGGGCCGCCTCCAAAACATAAATAAATAAATAAATAAAAGTCCTCCCACTGTCAAAACCAACACCTCCAGCACAGAGCTGCGGAAGCCTGGTGACTTCCGCAGCTCTGCCCACTCCTGACGGCCCAGCTCAAGCTACCTCATGGAAGGCATTGTTCTTTGAGGTTTATTTTTCAGTCTATTCTAGTCCAGGCAGCTTGGAAAACATGTCGCTGCTCAAACTTGGCCACCATGCCAAAATTCAGGGTGCTTGGTTTGTTTCTTGTTTTGCTCCTCTTTCCTTACACAAACAAAAAGGGAAATAATTTTTAAAAACAAAGGTAGAGAAAGAAGGTGAGCACAGAAGTAAGTAGAGATCCATAAAATGTGAGATGGGTAAAATCTACTAGACAATAGCCTGAGCTTGAACTCTAAGTGAACAGTGGCCGTGGCGTGCCTAGCTGGGATCAGGGTGTGCGCAGCATCGGCGAGATGTGGTCACTTTACCTGTGGTCAGCTGAGAGTATGCAGGGGAAAAAGGTCTAGACGGCCAGTGTGCCAGCTTCTCAGGGGTGTGGGCGGGGCAGATTAGGAGGCCTCAAACCTATATTAGTTGCCTCACCCACAAATACAAAGGCTTTCAGTACAGAACCCCGATGAATAATTAAGTGACAGAGCAGTCTTCAAAGTAGAGGCAGATGAGGCTGAGGGCAAGGGATCCATGAAGTCAGTGCCATCTGCTCTCCAAATAAAAGGAACCCCTGTCTCTGTCTATGCAGTAATTTCTGACCACTGTCCCTTCATGGATGTGGTCTTTTTGTCTCCTTCTAACTCTCAAGGGTAGCGAGAGAAGAGAGATGAGATTGGCAAAAGGAAGTAGAGGAGGGGTGAAGGAGATAGAAGTAAGTAACCAATAAAACTGGGGGTTATAAAATGTATCCAGCTACTGGTCTGCCTCAGGGGGAAATACTGGGGCGCCTGCACATGGCCTGCAGTGGGAACTTTTGATAAATAAAGGGGAAATATTAGAAAAGAAATGAGAAAAATTGCATGTTTTGCCATGACTTTTGGATGCATATGGACTATATGTTGTAGCTCATTAACTAGCAGAAATATTTGGGGAAAATATTAAAAAACCTAAAGCTGCATGAGGAAGCAAGAGAGAATGTGTCCTAATCCCTAGTTTAGGATTCCGAGGGGATACAGTGGATGGATTTTTTTAAAGATGAGACTAGAGAAAGTTGAAATGGAACAAAAAAAGGTGGATTCCACATTGTGATTTACACACAAACAAGCATCAAGGAAACCTTATGTTATGCAACTTTTATTGTTATATGTTGTTTTTATTCCTTTATTCTAAAAAAAAGATTAGGAGATATCAATAAAATGATGTATATTTTTTCAAGACTATTATAGAGGGGAGAGGTTGCATTTATAACAGAAGTCCAAAGAAATAACAGGGAGGAACAATCACAAAATATGCTAGCAGGTGGGTAACTGTTAGACAGAAGAGACCCCAGCTCTCTGTGGTGGGCAGAACACCGCAGATGCCCCAGGTCCGGCCCTGTGGTTACTGAATCAAGTGATAACCTAGGGGCTGCTGTGGAGGGATTTGAAGATGTAACTAATGTCCCCAGAGAGATGACCTGATGCACAGGGAATCCCAGGGTGAGTGCAGCCCTGTCAGGAGGGGGAGCCCTTGACAGTGCAGTTGGTGGCAAGATGAGCCAGGTTTGATAGAAGGGACCTGACTGCGGCTCTGGTGAGAGGCCCAGGAGACTGAGAAGCCAGTGGTGTGCAAGGACAGAAAGCAGCCCATGGTCGCACCAGCAAGGAAATGGGTCTCAGGCCTGGAGCCTGCAGGCCCAGAGCTGGGCCAGGGCCAGGCATGAGGCTGGGAGGAAGCGCTGAGGCCCAGCTGCGTGGGGCCTGCAGCCCCGGGAGCCTCAGCAGAGCCCAGCTGTGCACCCAGGCCTCCCTGCAGAGCCCCCAGGGGATCAACGCGTGTCACTCGAAGTCACTTTTGGGCCTCTGCAATAACAGCCACAGAAAGCTGATAGGTGTTCATTGCAGAAACTAACGGAAAAGGACAAACAATAGAAGAAGAAGTGCCAGAAAATGTGTTGTGCTACTGTGTTCTCCAATTCCTAACTTGCCCGGAGCTCAGAGCCAAATCCGCTGGTGCCTGAATCCTCACGTCATCCCAAGCTGGCCCAAGCGTCCTACTACAGCCACAGGAATGTCACTGGTCACTCCTACGTTAGCATTCTAAGGAACTCTTCCTTTTATTATTCCCTGCGGATTATGTGTTTCAATATATGAAGGAGGAGAGCTTTTTTTTTGTATGTGAAATTTCATCATTGTACTCTCTTTAAATTATATATCTCAAGTTCCAAATAGTTGGGCTGTGGAACACAAGATGCTGGCAGATTGCAAATTTCCCTGTGTGTGTGTGTGTGTGTGTGTGTGTGTGTGTGTGTGTCTCAGTAACTTTCCTTTTAATTAATTAGCCAACATGTATATTTGGGGTAGAGTTGTAGCAAGAACTGTAGTGTATTGAATATCAGGAGATTAGTAAATCATTGCATCATGCTCTTTTGTTTAATATGGGGAATAAGTGAAGGAATTTTTGGAGTATTAACCACACCAAAAAAAACAAAAAACAAAAAACAAAAAAAAAACCCTAGCGCTACCCTACGTCTATGAAGTAAATAAAAAACCACATTATTGCGATAAGGGAAACAAGGTAGGCTACTTCCCAAGGACACATAAAGCCACACATTGCCTTAGCGACTTCCAGCTGTGTTCCACAGCTGCCTGTTGGCCCAGTATCGCCAGGAGAGACCTCAAGGCGCTGCTGGACAAAGTGAATGACCAATAAAGGCACAGAGGAGCCTGCCTCTCCCCGCCTTCCTTTGGTTCCTGGGCGCTGTTTCTGTTCATACTTTTCCCCAGCCTCTAACATAAACCGAGCTACTAGGAAGTAGATTAAAAAGAGATTGCCTGGTTATTTTTCCTTGTCAATAGTGTATCTGTGATGGCAGCGGTTCGGAAGTCGAACCGCTTCTGGGAGCAGCAGGAGCCTAACGTAAAAATTACATGGAGAAGTGGCTGAAGTGGGATGGTTCTGTGTGAGCTCCCTGTCTGCGGGCACTTGCGAGCTCTTTCTCTATTTATTTTATGATCTAAAAATACCCAGAACAAATCAACGAAGACTGCAAATGAAGATAGAAGCAGGAGGAGGATACCATCAGACTTTTAAAAACTTTCTTCCTAAAATGAAAAAGAAAGCTAAGAAGCACTTTAATCAACAATGTGATTGTTTTTCTTGTTATTATGAACACGGTGCACACTGAGGTTTTATATGCAGGCCTCTAAATCAGTTGTGCAGCTAAAGGTTGTAGACAAATGAAGTATTTCCAAATTTCTTCCCCCACTTCTTTATTTTTTAGTATTCCTTTTCAAAAAATTCCGAAACTTCCTATGTAAGTTACTCTGAATATATTCAAATGTGTGGGAAGGTACAAGCTTAATAAACTACCAGGGTTTATCTCCATTTATCTACTTCTAGTTTAACCCTATTAATCTCTAACTCATACATATTTTATTTCCCATACTTTGAAAAATGGAATAATCCTAAAAGAAAATGAAGTAAAAAAATAAATAAAATAAAGACAAGCAAATACACAAATTCCCAGAAGTACTATTTTTGCAGGTATTGACCATGTAATGTTCAGGATTTCTCTAACTGGTGAGGATATTTTCTGTGTTGGTAAAATGAATCTCTTTTTGGGGACAGGTTGTGTGAATTAGTTTCTCTTATTAACAACTGGGTAGTCAATCATTTAAAGTATATCCTAGGTAATTTAGAGCTCCCTTGTTCTTTGAATCATATTAAAAAGATCCTTAGAAGCTTTTTGGAAAATTCCACCAATTTTTCATCTATTGGATGCATATTTTAAAAAGAAATTAGTACATTTTATTATTAAAACTTAAGGTAGGCGGTAAGTATAATTTCCTCAAATGCCTAACTGACTCCCACATAGCAGCTTCTGAAGCGAGAAAGGTGATTCAACCTATGGATGAACTGTTCTTTTTAATTTTTATCATTCCATCCGAAGGCTGCTGACTTTGAGCAGAATAAGCCTTCATCTTTGGCTAAAAGGATGTTTTGTTTAGAAAAGCTTTTGCATCATTTTCTGACCACATGAAATAAGTGGAGACTACATTTCCATTTTGTCTATTGTAAAAACACTAAAGATGTACTTGTTGGAATTGTCATCAAATGACCTAGTGCAGTCTGAGAGTGGAGAGAAGAGAATAACTGTTTATTTTTTCCTACCTCTGCCAGATCTAAGGAGAGTCAGCATATGCACCTCATAGTACATTTTTGTCCTTACAGTCACAACCTGCTGTCACTAGTTCGAAGGTCACGATGCAGAATCAACAAAGAATTGGTGGATAAATCAATTAAAATTTAAAAGGCAGTGCCAACACTTTACTATCAGAAATATGCAAAGTGCTGCCTGCTTTAACCAGAAGCAGGGGCTATTCTCCACCTGACTCCCCCTCCGAAAGTAAAGATTTGATTTAAGTTTTAACCTTTAAAAACAAAGTACCTATATAGTCTGCTTTCTTTGCTAGCAGCTCACATCTTTGTGTTTTATTTCCCTCTTTCATGACAAGGCTCTTTTTTGTTTTATAAATGTAGAAATGTATACTCTTTTTTTTTCTTTCTTTACCATTATCTCATCTTAACAAGTATCTTTCTCCTTTCTCTCCCCAGACATCTTCCCTCTCAAACTCACTGGTGTATGAGTTTCATCCTTAGTATTGCTCATGTCCTTTCTTTTATGTCTCATTTTGGGGGCTACTGGAATATAATGTTATCAGGGGTTACTCAGATACAATTTTGGCCCCTGATAATTTGTATTATTTCCAAATGTACTCACCATTAAGCAGATGAAAAGAAAAGTAGTCATTTCTAAAATGATTCAATTCTATCTTAAATGAATCTGAAGCCTCATTTTCAGAGATGCAGTAGAGTAAGATAGTATAACTAAGGAGACTATTTAATTTATAGTTACTTTTTATGCAGAAACCTCTGCCTTACATTGAAAATTGTTCCAAATCCTGACTCAGACTTGCCAAAGGTTGCTAAGTGGAAATAAAGGCACCCTTGACAAACAGTCCAACATTATGTCAGCTCTTCCTTCTGGCAATCTGCAAGAGCCCACGTTTAGTGAATCTAGGACTCAGTTCAAGATTTCTGTTCCATAGATACTGGCTTTATTTAGTGACTTTATGTTTTCCATGCCAGTGTGCTGGAGCCTGTGGTTTTAGCCTTAGTAAGTGAATAAACATCTCTACTTTATGTTTCTATGATAAGAAACATCAGGTGAACAGGTAAAAGGTGCAGTGTAAACTCTGAAGTGGAGAACGTGTATCGTGTAAAATGGCAGCGGAGTTCTTTATCATTTTTAAATAAAATGCTCCATAGCTCACCTTGCTTCATTTCAGTATTACGATGGAAAAAGGGGTGTGGGAAAATGGTGGCTCCATTTGTGGTGAAAAAACAAAACAAAATGACAGCAACGAGAAGTCCCCACAGGAATGAGCTCATCACTTTCTTGCCTTGGCAGGAATTGGCAGCTCTCTTTGTCCAGGAGGCTCTTCCTCCCTCCTCTGCGTGTCATACTGCTCGTCTTTCCTCAGCACACAAGCCAGTCCCCTCCTCCACCCGGACTGCTCATTCTCTCCCCGCCTGTCCTGCAGGTGTGGTTCTGCCCACGCTCCACCCGTTCCAGCTGGATCTGAGTTATAGAAATGATATCTATCAAGACCTCCAAATAATATAAGGGAAATAGTCTGACTCCCAATTTGCTAGACGTCCAATACGCAGAGCTTGTGTTCCCCAAAAATCAAAGAATGAGTTCTAAGGGACAAAGGAAGTTAAGAGTATCAGATATTTATTAAGGGAAAGATAACTTCTGTCTAAGAAAGACAAGAGGGCATGGACCCAGAAAGTGGGTTTTACCCAAAGCACACTTTTTGAAGGAATTTTTATAGAGCAAAATCACGAGGTGAGACATAAGGCATCAGGTGGGGCAAAACCATGATCCACCAATAAGATTAGAAGTATAATCACTTAGATAATACTAACTGAGTGGGGAAGCACGTCTTGTAGCACGTACACATGGAAAGACAGGGGGCTTTCCTGGGAGAGCTGGGTCAAGGATATCTTGGTCTCCCACCTGGGTGACTGACGCCTGTTTAGAATATTAATCTTTATTGTTTATCACTCTGGAAGAATGTAGGTGCAGTCATTCCATCTGTGTCTTGAGATCCTGGCTTTCAACACATGCATCACCCGCAGTTCTCATGCGTTCTCATCACCTGCACTAACATCTTTGGGACCCTGGCCCTATCGCACTGTCTATAATATTTCTACCTAATTTAGCTGCCCCTAATATTAGGACACAGGACACTTTTGAACATTAGTTTCCAACAGGCCAGAGGATGCCAGGCCTGGAGAATCGGCCCACCCAAGCATTGCTCCTCTCCAGCCATCAATTCTCTACCAGGAGCAAAGACAAAGGAGGGGCCACTGCGGGTGAGAAGCCACATCTTCAGGCTCCAGCCTAGGAAGCTCTCCAGTGTTTCTCTAAGCTCCAGGGCCACCCACGTCTCTGAGATTTTACTCTTGCCCCATTATTGCACTGCTCTGAAGGTTGAAATAGGAAGCCACACTGTGCACACCAACTGTGGTATTGAGGCTTAGCTTATCTTCTATCCTGCCAACTTCATCTTCCTCTGAGGACCTCCAGCTCTGCCATTTACTCTCCAAACTGCTTTGCTCCTTTAAGAAAAGAGCGGATCTTCTACATTCTATTGCAAAAGGCAAAACCAACACCTAGAGAGGGTCCACCTCAGAAACTTCAAACAAACAGAAAGGAAGGCCTCCTATGGTGTCTCGTCTGGGTGAGGGTAGGGTGAGTGCAGAAACACGGGAGCTTCCATACCACGGAGATGGTCAGGTGTGACCGTGGAGGGCAGCTCTGCACTGGGCATAAAGCCTCCAAGCTTGGCCCAGGTTTTGACATCTGGCCTGCCCCACGGGATAGAGACAAAGTGTGTCTGGGTGATTGCAAGAGGCTTTCCTCTTCTTTGTAGCAGACGCCTGGCCATGCTTAATGACAAGATAGACTAGAAAGTATCTATCTCTGTACCTAAGGGGACAGGGAAAGAAGCAGAGTGAGAAATTGGTCAATTGCAACCACAAATATAACCTGTCATTCCAAAAATATTTTATTTCTTTTGCTATGAGGTTTTATCCTCCTTGAGAGACTTGCCCCCTACACAAACAAAATGAATAAAAACTTGAAGATATGAATACTTATTCTCAATCCTTGTTGCTTTCTTTCTTCCCTAAAGCAATATATGGATAGAAAGCTTCTTCAGTGTCTGAAAGGAGACAGTGATAGCTACAAGAAGAAGTGGAAAATCAATTTCTTTCAATATGGCAAAACACCGGGCCAGTATTTATAGGTGCACATGTAATGTTTAACTTTTTGGTGGTTTTCATTCTAATTAAATATCTTGCTGCATTTCTGACATTTTACTGCTTGCTAGCATGCCGATAAGGACTATGAGTAAACAGTTTGGTTTAATCATCTGCAGTTCTTAAGGAATTGGCACAATTCCTATTCCCATTTTCTGAGCGATTGCAGAGACTTTCTGCTCAGCGTGGTTTCCCAGGTGCCTGGGACCTTTGACTGAAACCTTAGGTTAAGTGCATCTTGCCTTACACAATCAGGGCTTTGTAACATTTCACAAGCATCTCCTGAAGCTGGCATTCTAAAAAGATTGAAAGAAGAATTTATATAAGCTGATTTGTTTTTATTTTATAGGTGTTATTTTTCTCACGAATTAGGCAAATGTTTAGGGTAGAGTAACTACATTTTACTGAACATTACAATGAAATATATGGCTTAGCATTAGTTGCCGCTTTTCCGCATGAGTCTAACTATGCTAAGTTTGGGAGCTGACAATGAATAAAATATAAATTTTCCAAAGTTCTGGAAATAAAGGGAACTGGGGATAATAGCCTGCTGTTTGCCTCTCCACACTCCCACACTAATTTTGCTAAACAAGAGTTAGGGTGATGGGGAAATTACTGTGAGTCAGGAGGGAAGGAAAGTCGCACAGGAAGGAAAAGCCATATTTGCACAAGTGAAGAGGTGAAGGTCTTCCAGGAACTCAACCAATGGAAAAAAATCAGACCTTTAGGGAAAGTTCAAGTCGGGAGTGCTGGAAGGTTCCCTTTGACCTGAGAGGAGAGGCTTATGTTAGAAACTCAGGAGCTAAGAGAGACGCTAAGGGTTGTAGAAGGCTGAAGATTGAGATGTCTGTTCATCAAATTTCGTCAACATGAAGGCAGCATTTCTCCCTTTAGAGCCCTTCCACTGTTCGTCACTGATTTACAGATACGGTCTGTACTCTCACCCACTGAATTTCAGATCAGATCTCTTCTATCCCCAAGGGTTGCTGTGAAACTGACCTGGACTAAGACTTGTGAAAAATCTTTTCTAAACACTCAAATCTTTACCACACCACTTTTATCTCGGTTTTCTTTGGCAATGAATCCATTTTATATATTGATGGTATCT
>RJWM01035146.1:0-19153 GCA_004363535.1 Dasyprocta punctata | reverse complement strand
TTTTTTTTTTTTTTTGTGGCACCGGGGATTGAACTCACAACCTCACGCCTGCCAGACAGGCACTTAAGTCACTGAGCCAAACTCCCGGCCCTGGTTTTTTGAGGCAGGGTCACATTGTGTAGCTCAGTCCGGCCTTGCGCTCGAGTTGTAGCCCAAGCCGGCCTCGAACTCACAATGCTCCTCCTACCTCAGCCTCCCGAGTGCTGGGATTAAAGGCATGCACCACCACGCCCGGCCCCAGCCCTATTTTTTGAGACAGGGTCTCACTATGCAGTTCAGGCTGGCCTTGAACTCACTTTGTAGCCCAGGCTGGTCTCAAACTCACAATGATCCTCCTGCCTCAGCCTCACGAATGCTGGGATTAAAAGCATGCGCCACCACACCCGCTTTATAAGCTAATTTAAATGGTCTGTGGTAATGACAGATAGCAAGACTCAAGATGTCATCAATGGGGAGCTATGCAAGAGCTGAGATGGGGGGCCTGATAAGGTGTGTAGGAGACAGGGATTTGAATTCTTTGGGAACCTTTTGGGACTCATTGTTTGGGGTTTGTAGTGACTCAGTTCTAACCAGAGAATAGTCTGTGGAGATTGTTTTGTGGGACTTTTTTTTTTTTTTGAGGCAGGGTATTACTGGCCTTGAATTCATTATGTAGCCCAGGCTGGCCTCAAGCTCTCAGGAATCCCCTCCTGCCTTAGACTCCTGAGTGCTGGGATTACAGGTGTGCATCACAAGCGCCCAACACGTGTGGCATTTATTAAATGGGAGCTAGGGGAAGCTAGTGATGGTGGTATCTAAGAATTAGTCCTGTAGGGATGATCCTGTAGCTTCCGGGGGACTGAGTGACCGACAGTTGCTGTGATTTAGGAATGGCTGATACTGGGGGTGAGTGTTTGTGGGCCCTGGGCAGTCTGGCTAGGCATTCCATGCCATGCCACGAATGAATGGTACTGGGACATCATTGATTGGGGTAGAGGGTGTGGAGTAACTTTGGATTGCATTTACTTATATCTTGTGCTTAAGTTGAGTTATTTGGGATTGTTGATGAGTGATAAGGACCTTGTTTGTATTAGCACAGGAGCACTGGGGAGTAATTGGATGAGTGATGAGAGGGTCTGTGAGGAGAAATGGTTAGAGGGTTGCAGGGGTTGATGTTTGAGTACTCCATGGGATGAATGACTGACAGGTCTGTAGGTGCGTATGATGGTGCAGGGTGAATATGGTGAGAAATTGAGGACGCTGTTGGTGTTGGTGAACAGGTGAGCAGGAAACCTGAAGAGTTCAGTGACTTGTTTGTCATTAGCAGTGGGTGATTTGTGGAGTTGGAAGTCGGTGGCCTCTCGGAGTCTATGCTAAGTGGTGTGGGGGCCAATACTGTGCAGCTCTGTGGAGTTTGCGATTGAGTGTTTCCGGAGGATGGTCATTGTAGAGTCACCGCAAGTCAGAAACTGGGGCCTCTGCTGTGTGCATCATGGGGGAACCTACGGTTTGTGTCCCTGAAGGCCCTGGAGGGATGGCCTGTTGGGGAGGGTCCAGGAGCCTGTGCAGTCATTTACTAGGATTCTGTGAGGATAATGGGGGCACATATGGTGGGCGAAGTAGGGTTTATGGGGTTCAGTGGACATGTGATTGGGAGGTTTGTGAAGAGGCCAGTTGAGCTTAATGACCTGGAAAGGTCTTGAGATGTGGAACTGGAGGGCTGAGTTTGTGAGTGCAGAGGCAGGTCTGGATGGGCTTGGTCAGGTGTGGCTCAGGCCAGCCTCTCACAGGGTGACTTCTGTTAAATAATCATACTCACATTGTTGTCTGGCCTTTTTCCATAGCCAGGCGAGATCCCACTGCACATATGTTCTCAAGGAAAACAGTAAGAAGTCTTCAAGGAAGAGGACTGAACAATACTTGTCACACACAGTTCATTTTAAATTCATCAGTTGTCACTAATTGGAGTGACTGTTTGCTAATTGTCCTTACCTAGAGGAATAACAAACTTCTCATCTTTGTGATCAGGTATTTTACAAGTCAGAGCAAGATGCCTCTGGAGTTGGGCTTCCACCTTCCCACAGAATCTGGGGATAGGGAGCTAGAGATGGTCCCAGCTAGAGATGATTTCTTCTTGAGAAGAACATTGCTTCTGGTTATTAAACTACCGAAAGGCTTATTTAGCTTCAGAAAAAATTGCATTACATCTCAAAGGGGCAGAGAAATAATTTACAGTTATAGGCTTGTGAATTAGATGATCTTTGAAAAGTGGTAAGGTAAGTCTCTTTTTTGGAAGAGGAAAAACTAGGGTTTTTTTATTTTTAATTTGCTTTTGCGCTTATAGACCTCTGAGCTTGTATAACCTGTGTGGTGTTTGCTGTCCTCTCATGTGCCCTGGTGTTGTACACTGGGGGAGGGAGCAAAGGCTAAAGGCCAGACCTTCATCTTTGAGACTTCTGGGGAGTTGGACCCAGGGCTCACAGTGTAGACCATAGGGAACATAGAAATCATCTGTGTCCACCACCCCTCTAAGTCCCTTGTCTGATCAGGAGTGGGAGGTCTTTGGAGAAAAGCAGGTGGTAGAGAGATGTCATTGGCTGGCTGGCGACCAGCCCTGGGACACTGGAGGTGGGGATGAGGTCAGGTGCAAAGGCAGCTACATAGCCCTTGGTGTTTCTTGGCTTCTTAACTCGGCAAGGGTTTTGATTGGTCTACCTGAAGTTCCCTTTGGAAACATGGGTCCTGGGCTACAGTGTTGATTTTATTTTCTCTTTTTTCTTTTTTCAGTATTGGAGATAGAACCCAGGGGCTCAAACATGCTAGGCAAGAACTCTACCGCTGATTCACATCCCCAGCCCTTTTATTTTTGTTTTAACACGGTCTCACCAAGTCACCCGAGCTTGCCTTGAACTTGCAGTCCTCCTGCTTCAGTCTCCCAAGTAGTGGGGTAACTGGTGTGTGCTACCTTGCCTGGCTACTAGTGTTAATTTCTTGGGAAAAGTACAGGCAGCATGTGTCCCAGGGTGAGTTGAGAAAGAAGCAAAATAAAAGATTTCGTTAAACCTCTTGTCTTGCCGTCCCCTCTAACCGCCACCTGTGGTAGGCTGAAGCTAGGCCCTACTCAGTCTTAGACCCAACATAAACTTCACCAAACCCTGCAGTCTCCCCAAAGATTGTCTTTTTCATTCAATTAGTTTTTCTGTTCCATGTGTACCTTTTGTTCCAGGACTGATTTGGCGGTAGGGAGCCAAGCTACCACGCTAGTTAAACATCTCCATTTAATAGCCATTTTATATTTACCATCCTGCCTAGGAATGAGTTACATTTTACTTATAGCATCTATGCCAATTATTTCATTTAAATTAATAATCCCCCCCAAGACCATTACTATAGAAAGAATGAGTTTTTATATTGCCAGAGTTTCTTGATGTCTCTGCAGAGCAGTTTAGTGCAGTGATGCACCACCAGGAGTGTTTGCTTGAACCAGTAAGGTGGGTAATTTCAATGTGGTGTTCATGGGTAGAGGCCAGGACTGTGGCCCAATGGTGGCCAGCCTCAATGAGACATGTCATGTTTCTTCTTGTTTCTTACCTAATAGGCCTTATTTGCATTTATTAAACATCTAGTGTTTAAATGATCTGAATTATCAGAAAGAGAAGAACAAGATTTAGGTTCCTAAATGAATGATATCATGTAAAATAACATTGCTGCATCTACAGGCCCTTGCTCTCAGGAACAAGGCAGTTCATATGCAGCAAGTGAAAAAATGCCTCAAGAATGAGAATGTTTTCTTAGTTGCCAAACCAGAGGACTCTTTCCAGTTAGGACAGACAAAAACCCCAAACCAGGAGCTTTCTCAAGATCAGTAGAAATGATTGATTCACAGGTGGGTTGTTTATCCTCTGGGAAGGTTTTTAAATTTTATTTTATTTTGTTTTTTGTGGTATAATGAGGCTTACTGGAATCTGTACCACAAATGAGAAAGGTCTAAATACATTTAAATCATAATAAGAGAAAGTATAACCTTTGGGAAGGAGATGTTAGAGGGAGCACAAAGTGCTTTATAGAGGCATCCAATACAAACTGTAGGTAAATATGATGTAAGATGCTACATTGTCACAGAGTTGAGTTGCAAGCTTTTCTCAGATATTTCCAGAAGGTGTGGCAGAAAGAGAAACAGCAAGAGTGACATAGTGTACTTTGTCAAAAGGAAAAAGCAGACCAACCATTCAGGGCAAGTGAACATCCCCTGATTGATACATATAAAGGAAACAGTTTGATAGCTGTTTAGGTCATGCAGTGATACAAGTCCTAAAAGGCAACGCTGTAATGAACAAACGTACTGCATTTCCCAGGACCGTTTCTCACATAGTTACTTTGTGTAAGCTAAGGGCCAGAGTCCCTAAGAATGGCCTGTAGATGAAGGATCGTGTCCATCAGTGCAGACTTGGGGGTTATCCTATTGTTGTTGCTGAGGGAAGGCACCAGTAGTTTGATAGGCCCTGGGATATGGAGGAAGGGACCGAGAAGCATCCTGAGTGTTAAATCAGAGTGAGGAAAAGTGTCATCAGAGTCACCCTCACTCTATAAGTAGGTCTCAGCCTGCACTGAGGAATGCTTCACAGAGAGACTAAGAGGAAAAACGCCTGGGCTGGGAGTGCAGGCAGTCAGATCAGGACCTCGTCTGTGGCTCCTGGGGAGAGTGGCTGTACATAAGGCTGGTGTAGGAAGCGGCCCTTCCTGTGAGGTCTGCCAGGTGTAGTCTTTGTAAATGCCTGTGATTGGACCTGAAAACAAGAAACTGTTTGTTGTTTTCGTGGTACTGGGGATTGAACCCAAGGCCTTCAAACTGAGCTACATCCCCAACCCTATTTTTATTTTAAGGCAGGGTTTCACTTAGTCATTAACTCGCCCTTGCTTCAGCCTACCAGAGTGCTGGGATTACAGACTTCTTCAGCCACTCCTGACAATACATGTAGGTTTTTAATCACTTGTAGAACTGCACAACCCCACTCCTCAGTTTTTAGGACTTGAGCGTGAGACATGGGCAACCTCATCATGGAAACTGTGGGTCAGACTTTGGTAGTGGGGCAGCTGTGATAATAACCAGATAACTACTCTGAGGCACCAGCAGACCAGGGCTGTGAGGACAGCCATGCCAGGCAGGGTGATCAGACCCACAGGAAAATAAATACCACATCCATTAGATAGCCAGGTTTTTGAAGTTCTCCAGTTGGGCTTAGTAAAGCACAGGCAGGTGAGTAGGGTCTGACCCAGATATTCCAGGGTGAGACAACATCATGGTAATCAGGGAACACATGGAAGTCAGTCCTAGTGGGCACATGTGACACCCACACACCCTCCTGCCACCGACACAAGGAATTGACACTGTTAAGGCAGACATTAATCTGGCAGGGAGGTTATCAGAGATCCCAGACAGCTTCCCTCTGTGTGCCTCCTGCCCAGGAATTCTGGACCTGGTCTGAATCTTTTGGTTTAGCACATATTTCTGAGGGCTGCCTCAAGCAGTTAGTTCTAAACCCTCTTGTTCAGTGAGGGTGGGCAAATCTCAAAGTGTTCAGTGGCAAGGTCTGAATGGCAAGCCAGTGGATTTGCGGCTATTTTGTATCTCCTGACTGTAGTGGCATCTTCTCTTGGACAGGGGACAATCGGTTATGTATCTGCTTGCTTTGGAGTAGAGGATGCAAATTGACAAGCAAATCTGTTGGTTTTGTTTCCTTGGTCAGCACAGGAGCCTTACAAGGGAACTTACTGGGTAACATAAAAGCACTCTAAGCATGATAGTATACACTTGTAATCCCAGCACTATGGAGGTTGAGGCAGGAGGATTGTAAGTTTTAGCCCTGCCTGGGCTACATAGCAGTTTAGTAAGACTGTATCTGAAAAGGCCTGGAAAGGTAGCACGATGAAGAGGTTCTAGGTTCAGTCTTCAATATCAAAAAACAAAACCTTTTTAGAAACAGAACTGATTTTATGCAAATGTTCCATCCCCAAGGGAACCTGTTTTATAGGCCAGTCCAAAGTTTGCCAGTGACCTGATTAAATGGTAAGGGTATTAGCTACAGTTGTGAGTCAGGGGCTTACAATCCTCATATGCTGTTCTGTGAAGGCCCTGCTCTAACAGTTCCTGCCAGGGCTTTAGACAATACATAAATATTAAAAATACATTCAATGACAGGGAACATAATAACAGCTCTTTAGAGTCTGCAACACATTCCGTGTGCACTAAGCCTAGTATGGGGAGAGCAGTGTTCCCCCATGAGACTCACCAGAGAAAGCCTTGGAATTGCCTATGGTTGGCTGAAAATTCACACAGAAGTTTGTAGCCAGGAGCTGGCTTGCCATGCAAGTTTTCAAGCAAGTATAAATTCATGTAATCAACATCACAGTCAGGGCTCAGAAGAGGTATATCACCCCAAAGAAACGCCCTGGGCCCCCCTTCTGTGTAAAGATACCCCTTGTGTCCTCATGAACCCCTGATCCTGGAATCAGTTGGTGTGTTCTGTGTTGCTATAGTTATGCATTTTCCAGGGTGTCATGTGAATGAAATCAAAATATGTAACCTTATCTTTGTGATGGATCCAGTTTGGTCCTTTGTATCTTTTTTTTTTTTTTTTTTTGCGGCACTGGGGATTGAACTCACAACCTCACATCTGCCAGACAGGCGCTTGAGCCACTGAGCCAAACTTCCAGCCCTGGTTTTTTGAGGCAGCGTCGCACTATGTAGCTCAGGCCAGGCTTGTGCTCGCATTGTAGCCCAAGCCGGCCTCGAACTCACAACGCTCCTCCTACCTCAGCCTCCCGAGTGCTGGTCCTTTGTATCATTGAGCATTATCATTGAATACTCTCTGCTGTTTGGAGGCACTATTTTTTCCATTTACTTGTGATTTCTCACACTTTTTAGCAATTATGATTAAAGCATTCATCTGCAAATAGGTTTGAACATAAGTTTTCACGTGAACATACATTTTCAGTTCACCTCAGAGTGAGAATTCTAGATACTGTGGTGAATCTAAAAACCAACCAAAATATTTTTCAGAGTTGTACCATTTGTCATTTCCACCCCAGTTGAGTGAAAACTGATGTCATCCACATTAACGTTTGTCAGCAGTTTTTTTTTTTTAATTTAGCCTTCTAATAAGTATATAGTAATAGCTCGTGGTTTTAATTTTTTTTTTTTTTTTTTTTTTTTTTTTTTTTTTTTTGGTACTGGGGCTTGAACTCATGACCTCACTATTGCCAGGGAGGTGCTGTGCTGCTGAGCTATATCCCCAGCCCTGTATTTTCCTCTTGAAAAATGACTTCTAACATCTTTCATATGTTTATTTTGCATCCATATATCTTTGGTGAAGTGTTTTTGCCCATTTTTTAAAATGGAGTTGTTGGTTTTCTTTTAGCATTTTTCTCTGAATGAGTGCATCAGCAAATAGGTGATTTTTTTTTTTTTTTTTTTTTTTTTTTTTTTTTTTTTTTTTTTTTGCGGCACCGGGGATTGAACTCACAACCTCGCACCTGCCAGGGCAGGCGCTTAAGGCACTGAGCTAAACTCCCAGCCCTCAAATAGGTGATTTGGAAATATTTTCTCCCAGTCTGTTCTAGGCCTTTTTTCCTTTTCTTTCTTGTTTATTTGTGGTACAGGGGATCAAATCCAGCCCTTGAGCAGCAGGAATCATAGACGTGTACCAACATGCCTGGCATCTTTTATTTTAGTATTGTCTTTTAGAGAGTAAACCTTTCTTTGGTGTAGTACTGGCATAAACTCAGGGCTTTCACACTGAGCTATATCCCCAGCCCATTTTATTTTTTATTTTGAGCCAGGGTTTCATTGAATTGATAAAAGGTCCAGATTGGCTCAAATTTGAGATAATCCTGCCAGAGTGCTAGGATAACAGGCTTGTGCCTCCATACTCAGCTTTTTATTTTGAGATAGGTACTTGCTGATTTCCTAGGGTAGGCTCAAACTTGCAGTCCTCCTGCCTCTGCCTCTGCCTCCTAGAGTTCTGGAATTGTAGATGTACACTACCATGCCTAGCTAAACATTTTTAATTTTGAAAAAGTCCTGTTTATCTTTTTTTTTTTTTACTTAAATTGCTTAGGCTTTTGATATTAAATCTAAAAACTCACACTCAGGAGGCAGAGGCAGTAGGATTGCTGTGAATTTGAGGCCAGCCTGTGCTCCAACGTGAGCTCAGGGCCATCCTGAACTTCATAGTGAAACTCTATCTCAAAAAGACAAAATTAAAAAAGAAAAAAAAAGCCTCATTGCCAAGCGCAAGATCATACAGGTTTTCTCATAGGAACTGTATAGCTTTATGTTCTGCATTGAGATGTGTGATCCATTTTGAATTACTTTGTGTGTGTGTGTGTGTGTGTGTGTGATTTTTTGAGACAGGGTCTCACTATTCAGTTCGGGCTCAAATTGAGCTCACTTTGTAGCCCAGGCTGGTCTCAAACTCGCAACCATCCTCCTGGCTCAGCCTCCCAAGTGCTGGGATTACAGGCTTTGAATTACTTTTTATATATGAAGTATGTGTTGAGGTTTGTTCTTTTATTTTTATTCTATTTTATTTTATTTATTTTATTTTGTGTGTGTTTTTGAGAGTGTTTCACTATGTAGTTCAGGCTGGCCTTGAGCTCACTTTGTAGCCCAGGCTGGCGTTGAACTCATAGCAATCCTCCTGCCTCTGCCTCCTGAGTGCTGGGAATACAGTCATGCACCACCACACCCAGCCAAGGTTTATTCTTTTGGTTATACGTTGTTCTAGCACTTTTTATTTTGAGGTGGGATCTTCCTACGTTGCCAAGGCTGGCCTTCAATTCATTATCCTCTTTGTTCAGCTTCTCCTGAGGAGAAGCTAGGATTGTAGGTGTGCACTACTGTACTTGGCTACCAATTGTTGAATATTCTTTTTTTTTTTTTTTTGAGACGGGGTCTCACTTTGTAGTTCAGGCTGGCCTTGGACTCACTATCTAGTCTAGGCTGGCCTCCTGTAGTGGTGATCCTCCTGCCTTAGCCTCCTGAGTGCTGGGATTACAGGTATGTGCCACCATGCCTGATGAATAGTCTCTTCTTTCTCTATGGACTTATTCTTTGGATTTTTGTGCAAAATCAATTTGGTATACTTGTGGAGGTTTACTTCTGGGCATTATACTCTATTTTGTTGCACATTTGTCCTTTCACTAAGATTGTACTGTGTTGATCTGTGATAGATATCTGCACTGTTTTTAAAATTTGATTTCAGTCATTATGCTTTAATTTTGATGTATATTCTGACTTCTTTTTTACTCTGTACTCATTTTTCGTGAAACTTTTTGTGGGAAGTGTGTGCTATCTTTCTCTAGATAAAACTGCACATTTGACTGTACCAGATGTACTTTTTTTTTTTTTTTTTTTTGGTACTGGGGATTGAACTCACAACCTCACACCTTCCAGGCAGGCACTTAGGCTACTGAGCTAAAGACCCGGCCCTATTTTTTGAGACAGGGTCTCACTATGCAGTTCAGGCTGCTCTTGAACTCACTTTGTAGCCCCCAGGCTGGTCTGGAACTCACAGTGATCCTCCACCTCAGCCTGCCAAGTGCTGGGATTACAGGCATGCACCACCATGCCTGGCTCCAGATGTATTCCTAACCTAAACCGCCTTACAACTTTCTGTGCATAAGATTTTTGCAAAATACACCCGTATTGTGAATGTAGCCCACATACTCACATAAATGAATCTAACTTGTCTCTATTAATTCTTGGGACAATTTTTTATCCCTCCATATACTGCTCAGGTTTGAGGCAAAAAGTTAATTTTTTTTTTTTTTTTGGTACCAGGAATTGAACTCAGAATCTCACACTTACCAGGCAGGCACTGCACCACTGTACTAAACCCCCTGGTCCTGAGCCAAACCCCCAGCCCAAGAAGTTAATCTTATTTAATCCTGTTTTTTCAGTGAGCTAAACACTGAGTTACCCTTGTGGAGCTTCTGCTTAGTGAGGAAAGATATGCTGTTAGCTCTCTATTTGAGGAGCTTGCTCTAAGCTTTTCTCATTTCTTCTGGCTCCTTTGTAGCTGTTGGGGCTAGCGTGCTCAAATGTGCCTGAGTTAAGTGAAAGATGGTCCCTGCCTATCCTGCAAGGTATCAGATTTCACGTTGAAAGACACCAGGATCATTCCCACCATCATTCTGTCTGGTGTTTTGTTGTTTTCTGATGGTATGTGTGTGACACTGTGGATTGAATCCAGGGCCTCATGCAACACTTGGCAAGTTCTCTTCCATTGAGTTGTACTCCCAGCCCTGGCCCTGAGCCAATGAACACTTTTTTCATGCTTTTGCTCATGCTGCTATTCTGAAACATTCCCTCTTCCATTTTCTTCCATTAGAGTCTTCATAAGCTTGCAACTTGACCATGTAGACTTAGATCCTGGGCTTCTACACAGCTTTGTCCTATCCCTGTGTATACTTCATAGCCTCTGTGTTGCATCTTGCTGCTGCTCTAGATGTTGTGGGGGTGGACAGTGAGAGGACGGGAAAATAAAAGAGACAAAATCTGGGATCAGGTGGAGCCCTCTCTCTGAATGGGAGGAAAGGAATTGCTCAACCACTGTAGGGATGTTTATTTATACATTTAGCAAGATAAAGTCACATGATATCCCCTTGCTTAGCAACTCAATGCTTGGATTGCCTTGCGGCTTGGTGTTCTCTGGGCTGGAGCAGCTTGTTTGCCATGGATGCTCATTGTTCTCTGACCGGCCCTGCACATCTGATCAATCCAGCTTTATCTGCTCCCCAAATCTCCCCATTTTCTGTTTTGTAGTTGCAAGTGATGGGTGGTCAGTTAAAGTTGGAGAAGCTGTGTTTGGCGAATTCTGTAAATCTTTTTATTCTTGAACCCTTTTCATTTTGAGTGAATTTACTCATTTAAACTGAAGATTTTCAGTCCAAGGATTTTAAGTTCCTGCATTTAGCATTTTAACCTTGTACAGTGCATTAATCCATAACAGTGGTCAGTTACCAGTGTAGCTGGCAATTGTCAGAAAGTGTTAGTGATTTAGGTTTCTTTTATAGCTAACATTTACTATTACATTGTTTTATACCTCTTGTGGTATACTTTTCTGCAGGATGTTCAAGACTAAGTTAAGGTGAGAACTGTATTAATTACAGTCAATCTCTTGTTACCTATCAAGGCCAGTTAAGTTTCCTCAGGAATTACCTTGGAACCATGCATAGCACCTCTTAGTACTTTTGTCAGTGTCAGTTATCTGAATAAGTCATGGCCATTGCTTGACAAAGTTGCTTTTTGGGAAAGTGCAAGATTTTTCTCTCCTGGTGACTCTCCTTAGGCACACTACACACCGATGATCAGTTTTGTCTGTGGTCCCATAATCTCCTTGGTGAGAAGACCAGGGACTCACTCACTAAGTTATAGGATGTTGCAACAGAGCTCCTCTTATGTCCTGGGTCCTCACTGACCATGGAGGACTAGGACCAAAATATTGGCTATCCTTCTTAGCCCATCCGTCTCTCTAATTTTTGGTCTCTAAACGTCAGTTTAGTGGTATTACATTGTAATGGAAGCAGTAAGCTTAACATTACTATTATATGTGAATATCAAGTACCTTGGAATATAAAATGGACCCATTATTTCTTATTAACCATGGATGTGTTAACATTTGAATCCCTGTAGAATGTTAATAGTTACATATTTTACACAGAAAATTAGAAATTAACAATATCATGACAATCATTTTTTTTGTACTGGGAATCGAATTCACAACCTTTCTGCCTGCCAGGCAGGTACTTACACCACTGAGCTAAATCCCTGGCCCTATTTTTTTGAGACAGGGTCTCACTATGCAGTTCAGGCTGGCCTTGAACTCACATTGTAGCCCAGGCTGGTCTGGAACTCACAATGGTCCTCCTCCCTCAGTCTCCTGAGTGCTGGGATTAAAGGTGTGCTTCCCTACGCCTGGTTTATCATGACAATCATGATGACATTTTTATGACACACCTGAATTTCCATTTTGACAAAAAATATCCCTATTAGTCAATCATCCCTATCTAATACATAAGAAACTTTTACCCAACTTGTTGACCTTTAGTGAGATATGCATCTCATAAGTTTTTGTTAAAGGCTGAGGTGTGAATCTGAAAGAAAAGTCTATCACCATAAACGATCCCTGTGTAACATTTTGGAAGACCTGTACATCTGGAGGCATGAATACATTTGATAACAGTCAATTGTCACAGCCATACAAAAGCCTTTGTATCAGAGCATCTTTAAATCCAAAACCTTACTGTATTATTTCTTTTGATGATGACCAATATGGACATATCATAATCATATATTTTAATAACTTTTACTGGGGTGTCTCCCATAAGGCTCTGGAGATCATTGGAACCTCTCATCAATGAACAAGAACTGGTTAATGTTACTAGACAGCTGCTTTCTTATTCATCAGTTGAAGTCCTGTCCAATAACCTCCCTCCCTAAGGGATTTTTGTTTAATTTCTTAATAATTTTTGATGACTTATGAAAACCCAATCACAACATTTAACACATTATTTTTGAACAATGATTCTCAAGTCATAAGGAACAATAATATATATTACATTTACATAACCAATTTTAGCATCATTGTGAACAGTTGGCAACCCAGGTGGAAGCATGCTTTTTAAATCTGTAACCCAAAGTATACTGATCAAATGATCCAAAAATGCAAAAGAAATAAAGAGAAAAAATTGTTGAGCTCAAATAAAGAAGAACAGTTCACAGATATGACAGACAGACAAAGAAACAAGTACACAGCTTAACAGACTGGACAGAAACATCTTTACAAAATCAGTGTACTCAAATAGGTTTGACCAAATTGAATTCTTTTTTTTTTTTTGCGGCACCGGGGATCAAACTCACAGCTTCACACCTGCCAGACAGGCGCTTACACCACTGAGCCAAACTCCCGGCCCTCCAAATTGAATTCTAATAACTTTTTACAATTTTAGAAATTTTAACTATAAAGAGAATAGTCAGATTTTGTTGTAGGTCACTTAGCAGAGATCTCTTTTTTTTTTTTTTTTTTTTTTTTTTTGTGGCACTTGGGATCAAACTCACAATGTTGTGCCTGCCAGACAGGCGCTTAAGCCACTGAGCCAAACTCCCGACCCTAGTTTTTTGAGGCAGGGTTGTACTATGTTGCTCAGGCTGGCCTTGCGCTCATGTTGTAGCCCAAGCCGGCCTCGAACTCACAATACTTCTCCTACCTCAGTCGCCCGAGTGCTGTGTGCCACCACGCCTGGCTTAGCAGAGATCTCTTGCAAAAAGATTTGGAAGGAATAAAATCTTTTCTCTATAATTAGTATGTACTTTTTAATTTTGTCTTAAGAATGCTAGTAACTTTTGTGTCCCATTCTTTCATATAACTTTCAGTTTGGTTATCTCTATATCCTCTAATCAAACCTATTTAGACCTTTGATTTTTGTTTTTGGTTACCATCTCTTGGACATCCTGGGTCAATTTCTTTAATTGGCCCCAGGTCAGCTCTGGCTTTATCCTTGTCTTTTGGTTGTGGCATGGTCTCCAAGGCATCAGTCACATTATCAGACTGAGCATCAGTTTCTTGAGAGGTGGAGTTCACTTTTTTTCTGGGTCTGGATCCATGATACAGTCAAACAGTGTGTTCTGGTAGCCAGATAAGCTGTTCAGCATTTTCTGGAAAAACACAAGCATACCCTCGACCCCAAATTAACACTGAACTGGGTGCTTTCATTGTCCAGTGTAAAAATCTCTCCAAAGAACCCTTTAACCTTTTTCCTTTTACCTGATTGCATTGTTTTTCTGCTGCCATAGTTCCATCTTTATTAGAATTTAAACAGTTAATAGTATGGTTATTTTTTGTGCCACCGGGGATTGAACTCACAGCCTCACGCCTGCCAGGGCAGGCGCTTAAGGCACTGAGCCAAACTCCCAGCCCTGGTTTTTTTGAGGCAGGGTCGCACTATGTAGCTCAGGCCGGCCTTGTGCTCGCGTTGTAGCCCAAGCGGGCCTCGAACTCACAACGCTGCACCTACCTCAGCCTCCCAAGTGCTGGGCTCAAAGGCGTGCGCCACCACGCCTGGCTTAATAGTATGTTGTTAAGTGAAGTCTATTATGAGGTATAAATTTTGTAGAGTATGATTTCCCCTATTGTTTTCATAATAGAATTTTCAGCATACATTGACCATGTTTAATAATTTTTAGACCTTCAAGATTATAAGAATTTCCTGTGGTAAAAGGCTTTAATTGCAGAGAAAAAAACTGAATTTTTCATTCAAGCGTGCTGTGACCAGTGCAGTTTTTGGGGTTCCCGGGTGAAGGACAATGAGAGGATGAAAAAGACAAAAGCTGGGCTCAGGTGGAGACCTTTCTCTCTCCTGATGGGAGGAAAGGAACTGCCCTGTCACTGTAGGGGCATTTATTTATACATGTAGCAACTTAATGTCACATGATGCCAGTTGTGTAGTGATCTGCATGTATGGCAAACTGATATAGGCGACCCGGATGAGACAAAAGATTCACAAGATGTTTGGAATTTCTTGGAGCAGGATAAGGTTTATTGCCAGGCCTGGTGAAGCAGTTCCTTCAGATCAATCCGGAGACTGCGCGCCAGCAAGGAGAAGTAAGCAAGTTTTATACTGTAAAACCGCAAAAGTTGCTATGGAGCTGGCAAAAGTTTCGGTTGGTTGGGGGATGTCCACACTGGGCTCTGTTTCGGGGTAACGGCGCAACACAGAACAGAAACACGGCGTTTGAAGGACAAAAATGTCAGGGTGTTGGTTAAAAAGACAGATTAGTAAGTCATGGCATATAACACAAACCAAGGGCCTGATTTTGGGGGCCTGGAGTCACTATTTCTGCAGCTTGCCCCAGGTGGTCGACTGACTGGGTGGCTCCTGTGTGTGGTGGATTTCCAGTTTCAATGGCTCCCTATGCAGGCACCCAAGGTTCTCGCATGCCCTTTGCTACTCCCACCTCAGGCTGTGGCTCCTGCCCACCTCGCTGCCCACTCGAGGCCATGGGCATGGCTGGCTAGCATGCAGGCCACAGAGCTCAGCTCCTGGAGGGTGGGGCCAAGAGGAGAGGTACCCCAGAACTCCCAAGTCACCAGCTGAACCCAGGTGCTGAGCACACCAGTTGCTGCTCCCACTCTGGCACTGGAGGCCCCAGTGCTGTTGGGGGTCTGAGCCCAGGCACTGCCATTGCCGTTGCCATGTAACTTTCAAGGCACGAAGCACGCACGCCGGCAGCTGGCGTAGCTGGGGCACCCCAGAGCTGTGTCCCTCTTTCCTGGTCCAGGCTGAGTACTATGGCACTGGTGCTAGCAGGCTGGCTGTTTAAAGGTTTGGCAGAGCCGGGCGTGGTGGCGCATGCCTTTAATCCTAGCACTCGGGAGGCTGAGGTAGGCGGAGCGTTGTGAGTTCGAGGCCGGCTTGGGCTACAGCGCGAGCGCAAGGCCGGCCTGAGCTACATAGTGCGACCCTGCCTCAAAAAACCAGGGCTGGGAGTTTGGCTCAGTGGCTTAAGTGCCTGCCCTGGCAGGCGTGAGGCTGTGAGTTCGATCCCCAGTGCTGCAAAAAAAATAAATAAATTAAAGGCTTGGCAGGCCCAGATGGAGTTCTTGCCACCTACTGCCACCCGTAGTGGTGTAAACACCAGCTCTGCTGTGCAGGACCCTGGGAACCACCACTGCACCAAACCATGCTGGGCCAGGCCACCCTGGGGAAGCTCTCCGTGCTCTGCATCATTTATTAGCATTCTTTTTTTTTTTTTTTTTTTTTTTTTTTGCGGCACCAGGGATTGAACTCACAACCTCGCGCCTGCCAGGGCAGGTGCTTAAGGCACTGAGCCAAACTCCAGGCCCTGGTTTTCTGAGGCAGGGTCGCGCTGTGTAGTTATTAGCATTCTTAAAGGCCAATTGTTGAACCATTAACTTAAATGATGACTATTTTATGAAGGGTGGAAATCTCAGCCTGTAATGTAGCAAAATTTCTCTGAACTGAGAAGCAGAAATTGCCATTTGTGGCTCAGTTAAGGTTAAACACTTCCCTAGTGGGGAAGGGTCTCCTTTGTCCCCCACTGCTTCTTCCTTATCTAATTGAGCTAAGCCAGAGAGTTTAAGCTCTTTCAATGTTCTTCCTGCTTCGGGCTTGATTTTAAAATAGTGCTTCAAGCAAAATCTTTTGTGGTCCTTTTAACTGCTTAAGTACTTCCTGATGCAAATCCACAAAAAGTAAATTCAGGAATGAAGCACACAACAAACATTTCTATATGTATCTATATACATCTGTGGTTCTTGAGACTCTGTTGCCCCATCTTTAACAACTAATAAAATCAATAATTTCTTTCCCTTTTGTTTCTTGTAGCTTGTTTCTTTCTCTAGCTTTTTTTTTAGTGGCACCAGGGATTGAACTCACAGCCTCACACCTGCCAGGGCAGGCTCTTAAGCCATTGAACCAAACTCCCACCCCGGTTTTTTTTTTTAGGCAGGGTTGCACTATGTAGCTCAGTCCAGCCTTGCACTCGCGTTGTAGCCCAAGCTGGCCTCGAACTCACAACGCTCCTCCTACCTCAGCCTCCCGAGTGCTGGGATTAAAGGCGTGCACCACCACGCCCGGCTCTCTAGCTTCTCTCAAGCCTGTTCCTTGCTCTGGGTTCTCTTAGGCCTGCTTCTCTCTCTGGCTTCTCTTAGGCCTGCTTCTCTCTCTGGCATCTCTCAGGCCTGTCTCTTTCTCTGACGCGTCTTAAGCCTCTTTCTCTGGCTTCTCTTAAACCTGTTTCTTTCTTGCCCCAAGTTCAATACCTGATGTTATAACGGACTGACAACGAACCGAACACAGACCAGAACCAAATCAAATGTTTTGGGAGCCTTTAACGGAGTAACCGGCTGGGACTGTTTGGCACTGCTTGTAGGCAGGCTCAGAAACAGTGCTGAGTCCTCACAGCAAGCCAAATGTAAAGCAGAAGCACAGCCTAGTTAGTGATAGCCTTCCATGGGAGCGTCTTATCTCAGCCCTTAGCTTACTCGATTGGGATTCGTGCCAGCTCGTTAGGTGGGGTCATTCTATGGGCAAGCTGACACGTCTCTTCACAGTTATCTGTGAAGAGAAACAGGACCCGCACAGCCTGGTAGGCCGTCAGTTAGTACCAGCATTTGAAGAACATTGTGGGGGGGTTAAAAGGGGGAACTAGTGTAATGGGTGAACATAGTCTTAGATTTTACAGAGTTTTAGCTAGCCTTACACACAATGTTAATATCAAGTCACTCCAGTGATGAATATTGAGCACTACCAATGCACTTCTCCCTTTCGCATGCCAAATAAGAAGTGCTCCCTTGTCCATTCTTACCCTGGTCTGTGTTCTTGCACCAACTGTAGCATCCAGCTGCAGCTCTAGATGTTGAGGGAGAGTGAGAGGATGGAAAAATAAAGAAAAGAGATGAAAGCTGGAGTCAGGTGGAGTCCTCTTCCCTGATGGGAGGAAAGGAACTGCTCAACCACTGTAGGGGCATTGATCTATACATTCAGCAAGAATAAAGTCCTGTGAGACCCCTTTGCTAGCAAACTATTGCTTGGATTGCCTTGGGGCTTGGAGCAGTTTGTTTGCCAGGGGCACTCATTGCTGTCTGACTGGCCCATACATGTGATCCATCTCCAGCTTCAGCTGCTCTCTACACCTCTGTAACATGTGTTGCCTCTGCCCTGAAAGACTAAGAAGTATTTTAAAATGAGATTTTTTGTACTCATTTTTATAGTTCTAGTCCCTCTTAGAGTTCCTGGAACCTTGATTGATCAATATCTGTGTTTTAGAAGACAGCTAAGAGAGCTAGGTAGAGGAAGGAGAGCGGCTTGTTTTTGAAGGCTGGGAAGTGTGACTGTCATTTGAAGGTAGAGTCCAGGCATCCCAGAGGTCTTACACTGTTGGACCATTCCTGCTTAGCTAAGAACTGCTCTCAAATACCAGCAATACCTCTTTGAGAACAACTGTACTTAATTAAAGACAGCCTACTCTGCTTCCATATTCTATGGGATAGATGAATAAATTCTCAATGATAAATATTTTCATTGTACTTTTGTTTCTGTGTCAAAGTATAATGCACAATTATGATATCATATTAATTATTCATAGCTGTGTAAAAAGGACCATGAAACTCAGTAGCTGAAAACAGTGAACATTTATCTCATAGTTTCTATGGTTTGGGGATCTGCCAGACACCTCACTGGCTTTGGATCAGCATCTGTGACACGGTAAGCAAGCTGCCAAGAAAGGCTGCACCTGTCTGCAGGTGCAGTGGGAAAATTTAGTCTCAATTCCTTGCCATGTGGGCCTTTCCACAGCTGTCCTGGTGTGGCTGACAGACACACTCAAAGAAACAGTTCCCAAGAAGGAATTCTGTTCTCTTACAACCTCATGTGGGAGGTGATGTCCCATCACTTTGTTCTGTTCTGTTCACTGGAGTTGAGTTAGGCCAGCCCACTCAGGAGGGAAGACAGGGCACTGACCACAAGTGGATGAGAGACCTCACAAGACTTGTTCCTGATTCAGCAGGGATTGTGCTTTTCAGATATTGTTTGAGGACATTGGTGTGGACTTCACATGGGAGGGGTGGCACCTGCTGAACCCTACTCAGAAGAGCTTGTACAGAGAAGTCATGTTGGAGTACTGCAGCAGCCTCATCTTCCTGGGTGAGACATTCTGTCAATGTGTGTCTGTCACTTGGGACTTCAAGGAGCTTACTCATTTAGATATGTTTTAGGTATCAAAGAGGCCTAGATTTCTAAACCAATTTGGAAGATTTAGTCATTTGCTTTATTTTAAAGCCTTTGAAATAAAAATTTCTCACACTTTATTCTCTCAGCTTGAGCAACTGGGTCCAAGTTATTTGTTTTTCCAATTAATGGGTTATCAGATCACCAAGTCTGATGCAGTTTTCAAGTTAGACTGTAAGGTCGCGGTCGCGAGAAAAGACTCCGAGGAACGCAGGTCTCCCGAAAGGCAGGATTTTATTGTTCCACGCGCGTGGGGTCCCCAAGCAAATCACGGCCGAGGACCCCGAGGGTCGGGTAGGCAGGGTTTTTAAAACATAAAACCACAAAGTAAGCGTCACAGCAAGCGTCATTACAGAAACAGATC
>RJWM01035145.1:0-19217 GCA_004363535.1 Dasyprocta punctata | reverse complement strand
TATAATGAGGATCTTATCTCCACAAAAGTAAGAAAGTAACAATCACAAAATGATGTGTCCTGGGCAGGTAGGATGATATTTAGAAAAAGTTACTATGTTTTTAAAATGATAAATCGAAAATACCAGGCATCAAGTGAGAAGTGGAAGAATCTGATAGGTTTAAGATGCATCTTGTTATCCCTAGAGTAATCACTGAAAAGAATAGTAATAATATTACAGATTACAAGTTAATAGATTAAACAAAAGAAATATTAGACTCTTTCATTGATTCAAAGAAAATAGCAAGAGAATGAAAAGCAACAACTGAATGTGAACTGGAGAATAGCACGGGAGATGGAAGCGTGTCACACGAGTACGTGTGTTTCCATTGTGGCAATTGTCAGAGATGTTTTCGACTGGTTAGAAAAGCCAGGCCCAACTGCACCAGTCTACCAGAGCTGCATTTAAAATACAGACACAGCAATGAAAACAAAAAGGATGGAACAGATAGATCATATAAAAGTTAACTGGAGAAAGGCAGTTTGGTAATATTGGTTATATTTGGTTTTGTTCATATAAGCAAAATTGCAAACTGGAGGACTCCGTCAACTTTGAAATGCAAGGGTCTTCAAAAACAGTCAGTGTTAGAGACACGAGAAGAGCATATCACATCCTAGGAGAAAACAGTAACAGCACATGTGTGGCTGTCTCCAGAATCTACGCTCCTGTTGTGTATACATTATCCATTTGGCTAATACATATGCATACATTATATATGCATATATATATAAAAACATATCTTTCTGAAATATAAACGTATCTACCTCAATGTATACATAAATGTATACAAATAAACCATGACAAGAAAAATCTTGTAAAAAGACAGACATTCTAAGAAAAGTGGGCGGACTATTTGAGTGGCTATTTCACAAAGAAGATAAATAAATGGCCAATAAACACATGAGGTGTGCTCAACATAAGCCCGTGCCCATTAAATTCAAAATAATCCCGAATTCTTTGGACATTTAGAAGAGTAACAGCGCAGACTGCTGAAGGGAACAGAACAGACGAGCGCTCCGCTCCACGGTGCAGTGTCGGACGGCAGAGCCATTGGCAAAGCAATCATAAAGCTAAGCGCATGTGACCACATGACCACGTAAGCCATTCCTAACTCTTTACTGCGGAGAAATGAAAAGTTGGCTCCATAAGATGACTTGGGAAAATGTTCCCGGGAGCTTCCTTTGATTCCAGCCCCGCACTGCAGACAGCCCCCTCGCCCACTGTGGACGGGTGAGAAGTCCACAGCGGTCAGCCCATGCAGAGGCGAACGCCGCCGAGCAGACTGACACGGTCTCCCCCACAGGCACTGAAGAACCCGAGGCCCCACGTCAAGCCCAGGTGGAGCCTGCAAACACGGCACGGTCCCTGTGTGAAGTCCAGAGCAGGCAGAGGGGCCTGGAGGGGTCTTCTAGTCAGGCAGGGCCCTGAAGGAGCATTCCGGGGAGGCAGGCGCAGCCTCCGTCTGGACTGCAGGAATGTTTCCGGTGCACATTTCTCAAAACTCATCAGACTAGATAGATAAAATGCATGAGTCTTACTTATGTCAATTACAACTCAATAAAGCTGATTCAAACTAACGAGGCCCAGTGAGACCACCCTCGGCCCTACAGCTGTCTGTCCGAGTCCGGGGACACCCCGGGCCAGGCTCGGGTGGGGCAAGGGAGGAGGCAGAGGTGGGGCCACGCCGGACCCTGGCGACCCTTCTGTCTCAGGCTCCGATCCCAGCAGCCCCGCAGCCCCACCGAGCTCTCTCCCTCTGGGAATGGGCCTGTGGTCCGGGGATCTGACAAGTGGAGCCCTTCGGTCTGGTGCCGATTCACGCCTGGTCCTGTTTCCCAGCCAGAACCTGGCGAGAGCGCCACGCGTGGCTGGACACTGTCAGCGCTATTCTGATCCTCTGAGCTTTCGGCCTTTCCAGCACGAGCCCCATTTCTGGTGGTGATCAGAAACAACAATTATCAACACTACCTGAAATTTTACCCAATTACACTTTTGATTTACTACTCAAAGCTCTCTGCTTTATGGATAATAAATTGTTAGCTCCTTCATCATTTATATTGTCTGCAGTTAACCAGCTTCATAAGCTTGGAAGTGTTTCTAATGTGACTTCTTCATTTTCTCTCGAAGCCCAGAGAGTCTGATGTTTTCTACTTTGCTTAGATTATTGTTTTGTCATTAAAATTTGTTTTGGCTTCTACCCAGCTCTGCCATCAGTATGTTATAATCTCACAATTAAAATGTCTAATTTATTTCCTCCTGTCCCTGATGTTGTTGGAATTGGCTAGCACTCGAGAAAGAATGCCAAAGCTGTAACAGGGACCAAGGTAACAAAACATTTTGTCTCCCTTTATTTTTTTGCCATCATACTAAGAATAAAAAATATTTAATCTATAGACAGGTGAAAGTTAATTTGCACTTATTTGAAAGAGAAATTACTTTGCCTTTTAAGTAAAGACGTTTTTATGATTTCCCATTAAGGAAGGAAGTATAATAAGAAAATGTAACTTTAGGATGTTAATTTTAATAAAACACCAATTTAAAAAGATATCTTCTAGCTTGGAGAACAGTTTAAGGAAAAGAGGAGCGGTTTGTCCTCCACGTCACGTTAGGCCGCTGTGCCCCAAGTTATCAATTTATAAGCAGAACGACTGTGTTGAAATTTTAAAACTGGAGCCTGGGTTTTACTGACTTGGCCTTGCGCCTCTCTAAGACAGCTGCTCCTGAAGGTTTAATAATCCCTAACACCGACTTTTAGAATCGTTTGAAACGTAATCGTGAGATGCAGCCAGCAGCCACTAAGCCCCTCCTGCCCCGGCTCCCGGGGTCCAGGAGCTGTGACCCAGGAGGCCCCGAGTTCGAGGCCCCGTCACTGCCACCAGAGCCCGGCCTCCGTCTGCACTCAGTCCTGCTCGTCCCCGCCAGGCACTGGACCACCATAAGGCCCGGAAGACACCACTGGCCCCTGTCGGGGTCGGCTCAGCGCTGCGGGGAGTGACGGTGGTGGGGAGGTCCTGAGGTTTGGTGAGCAGGTGACCTGCTCGTCTTGGCTGGCGGGACCTTGACTGTGGGCCTGTCCCGTGGCTACCTGCCGGGGTCAGTGGCTCAGCACAGTGGCTGGGCTTTAGCTCCCGAGGCTCACAGGCCTCATGGGCAGCTGACTGCAGGTTCCTCGTGGCAGGGTCCCCCAGGATGAGCTGGGCGGTCACCATGGGGATGGGCAAGGTCCCACAGTGGAAGAGCCCGTGCGGGGAGGAGGGGTGCAGTCTGCTCTGGAAGCGCAGTGTGGCCCAGCTCTGCGGACGCCCCAGATGAGGGATATTGAGACAGGGCCCAGCAAGCCGCCTCACCCTCGCTGTGGGAGCAAGCCTGCGCCCCAGACCCACACAGGCTCCCAGCAGGCCGGGGGAGCCCCGGCTGGCCCCAGCAGGTCAGGAGGGGGGTGAGGAGGCTGCCAGCCTCCTGCATTCAGGATGCCAGGCTGCGAGACCTCGGCCTTCTCCTTGGGGACGGGGGGACCCGGCCGGGGGGCTGATCCCAGCAGAGATGGTCAGGACGGGAGGAAGCGGAGGGAGGTAAGTGCGGCCTGGACAGGGAGGGGCTGGAGGCTCAGAGGCGGCACCGAGCGACTCATCTGCTGGGGCCAGGGTCTTCACATGCAGCTATAGCCCCGGCATTGCTCCCAGATTTTAACTTTTGCAGTTGGGTCTCGCTAAGTCACTAAGGTGCCCAGGTTGAGCTTGAAACTGTGATCCTCCTGCCTCAGCCTCCCAGTGTGCCGGTATCACGGGCCCGTGCCACCAAACCCGAGTCACGGGGACCTCTGTGACACAGTGCCTCGTGAGGCTGAAGGAGCACCAGCCACCGCCCGGAAGCACCGAGTGCCTGGTTCCCCTTCAGCTGCCCCAAAAAAGAGGAGGCCGCCACCCCAACCCTGGCCACGTGGCCGTGTGAACCTCCGGTTCAGAGATCCTGGGAACATACCCGATGGCGCCCCACCGGGTGACACTCCGCCCTTTCCCTTCTCCTTCCGGGAAACCGGCCTGGCCTCGCCGGCTCGCCCCCTTCCTTACAGTCCTCCTAGAACCGCTTCTCACTGGTACTCATTCTGCTCTAAATTAGCTATTTGCTTATTGACCCAAAATAGTGATCATCTCAGCTGGAAATATATTGGAACTCTGGTTGCCAAACAAATATTCAGCAAAAGACGAATCAAAGCATATGGGAAGAAAAGCCCAGCACGCCGGGCCCGCCTGCGCTCTGGAAGGCGCCCTGGCCCGCGGCCACCCTCCTGCCCGCGCCACGGGGCTGACAGTGATCGATTCGGCAGAGGGAAGGCATTAATGACGCTGGCGCTGACGGTCGGCTCCTCGCCGTCATCTGCACGTCCATTCATCATCTCCGCTCCTCACCGGAGAGGGACGCCAGAGCTAATTAAAGTCCGGGCAAACAGGGTGGCCGGGAACCTGGCGACCGGGAGGGTGTCCAGCGGGAAGGCCAGCGACCACGCAGCGGACCCGATTAACTCCATTCCTAGCAGAACCGTGGGCTCCGACCACGGGAGACGAGACGGGAGAGGCAGGCCCTCCTCGGACGTGACGCTCAAGTTTGGGCCCAGCGCGTGGCTTCCTTCCTGCGCCAGCCCTGGGGCTTGGCCTGAGGAGGCTGCTGCGTTCCTAACCACCTTTAAACCCAGAGGCCGCCTGGGTTTCGTCTGCGTAGCACCACACGCTTCTGTATCGCTGCACCCGGATGTTTAGATTTTCTACAAATTACACTCGAAGGACGCATCTTCCCCACCATAAGGCACATCGGGGCCCAGCTACGCGGGGTGAGCGAGGCGCCGGCATCCCCAGGAGTCGGCGCCCGGAGCCGGTTTCTCCGAGGTGCAGATCTCGCTCCTTGAGTTTCCCTCAGCCTGGCTCCCCCTGCCGTATCCATGACAATAAATGGCGCCATTAAAGGATGGGATTTAATTCTTCCTTTATGAGTTTTAATTAGCGAGTACATTTTTACTTTCTTCTCCGCGCCGCACGGCAGGTCCACAGGAGGGGACTGAGGCGAGAGTAGCTCGGCGGGGTGGTCCCCAACCCGAGTTTCCCCTTCTCCACGGGGTGCTCTGTAGAGCTGGGGGGCTGCCCCCCGAGTGGAAGAGAGTGGCCCCATGAGGCCTGCTACCAGAGGAGGGAAGAGGCTGGCAGACCAGTTAGTAGCAGCCCCCCAGAGACAGACTCAGCCTGGATTTAAGCTGGAAAAACTTGGAAAGGGCTCCTTCCCATGCAGCGAGGCTGCGTTTGGGGAGGCAAACGGGAAGCTGGTTACCATTCAAGCCCCTCCGAGCCCGGACCCGGACTCAGGGAGCAGCGCTGGTCCGTTAGACCAAGGAAGGGTCCTGGCGCCCTGGCTCCTCCTGCCGGCGGCCCTCAGTGCCACTCCCTGCCATCTGTGCCCACCAGGGCCGCTGCCCAACCGACTGCTCAGTCCCCAGCACCTGCTGCCCAGCTGGCCTGGCCGGACCTCCCCCTGCGAGGGCACGGAGACCACAGGTGTCTCCCTCAGGGCCGGGCTGCAGCCCCAGGCCCTGGGGCCGGGTGGGAACACTGGAGGTGTGCGGAAGTCTCTGCGGTGCGCCTGGGTGGGTGGTGGACAGACAGGACCCCGGACCCCCACCCCCGAACTACCTGCTCCCCCGCCCACTGCTCCTCCTGCCAGGTTCTGGACCGCGGGACGGGGTCCGGTTCTGTTCACTGCGGCCGCCCAGCCCACAGCGCGCAGGAAGCCCCCTCCCCACAGGACAGAGGCCCCTGCGTGGCACCACAGAGGGCCCGTGTGCCACAGAGCCCGAAGAATGTGTTCCAGGAAGGGTGGTAACTCGCGACGTGGGGCAGGCCGCTTTCTGTCTCCATCTGTGTGTTCATCTAAAACGCCACTCTGCCGTTGTGGACGTGGCATTCTGTCCTAGTTTATCTCCCAAATAACGGAAGTATTCCAGATGCAGAACTCGGCACCCATGGAATCAGAGCGGGCTGGGCAGGGCGGAGCTTTCCGAGCCGGAGGTGGCGCTGGGCAGGAGGAACCGGGTGTCCGCACGGCGGCCATCAGTCACCACACCCTTCCTGGAGCTGCTGCCCCGTGGGTCTTCCCATCACAGTTTATCTCCAAGAGCCCAGACGTCCCCTGGAGGGAGTTAAGCACCGCTCTCGCCCACAGGGCCATTGCTCTCGTCAAAAGACATTTATTATGTACTTAAATGTGCATAGCACGGAGCTGGATGTGAAGGGAGAGATAGGGTTTCTCACCTTCCATGAGCTCAGGAGGCATTTGGGAGTGCAAACAGAAAGACAGGCCGAGCCCGGGCCTGCGTGGACAGGCTGGAGGAGGAGGAGACAGCACCCGCTGGGGGCTGCGCTGGCCAGAGCCCCTCAGCCCGGCAGCTTCCTCAGCTCACAGCTTCCGAGGTTCTGGTCCACGGTGCACTGGCCCTGTTGCCTTTGGACCCACGGCACCGCAGGACATCATGGCAGCCAGGAAGGAGACAGAAAGAGTGGGGAGGGGAAGGGCTGGGGCCCCACTGTCCCCTTCCGGGGCGCAACCAGTGGCACCCTCCCTCCCACGAGGGAGGGAGCCCTCCCCTTCCCACGGTGCCACGGGGCGAGGACCACGGAGCGGGGGCACAAGTGGATATGAAGCCCAGCAGCCAGGCAGGTGGCTGCCCCGCCCGGAGGCCTCGGGGCTGGAAGACGCCCCATCCGCGGCAGGTCTGGGTGGCTGGCTGTGGACGAGAGCTGGGGGAGCAGATTCCTCAGGTGACATCGACTCTGACCGCGCTCAGTGGGGTGTGTGCCGCTTCCTTGCTTCCACCCTGTCCTGGGCCAGCCGAGAAGCTGGCGAGGACGGCGGGGAGCTCGCGGACCGGGCCACCCGGGGGCCAGCCTGGCCACGCCTCTTCAGCTGCCACGACACAGTGGTGGTGAGCACTTGTGTTGCAAGCCTGGGTCAGAAGTCAGCAGACGATGGCCAGGCCTCCCGCCGCGCCTGAGAGTGGCTGAGGAATCGGCGCCTGGCTTTCTGCGTGGGCACTGCTGGCCCTGGTCTCGGGCCTGCCTCTGAGTCCTGCTCCGCTGTGAGCGCCAGGCAGAAGGGTGGGCTGGCCTCTAGCTCGGCCCATGTCCTGCTGCCAAGCCCCAGGACCAGGGCGGGGATGCAGGGCTCCTGTGTGGCTCGCTTTGCCCAGGGCTCCCAAAGGGTCTGCTCCTGCCCGGGCGCCCAGGGCCTTGGAGGCACACAGCTGCTGCAGCGTGCCAGGTGGGGCTGGTGCGGGTGGCTTCCCTCCCAGAGGCCCCTTCAGCTCGATGCAGCCTGGCTTCCCTCCTCCAGGCGCGCCAAGTTACTCTGCACACTCACTGCTCCCTGGCGTGCAGTGAAGTCCCCTCATCGCCGCACACGTGCAAGAAGCGGTGTCACTGCACACAGGCTCGCGCTGGCCCTGGCTTCCACCGCGGGCCCCGGTCCCTGAGCGCGGGCCCGGCCTCCGCAGGCGGCCTGCTTCCTGTCGGGGACCTGCCGCCGGCACACCGTTGCACCCACAGAGTTGCTCTCCTGTCTGGACTCGCCCCCTGCACACGTGGGCCGTGGCTCCTTCCGTGGGCAGAGTACCGGCTTCCAATCTGCTCACGGGCAGAGGGGCGGGTTCCTGCACCTTGGGGCTCCCACGGTGGCCCAGTGCGGGCCTTGTCCTGCAGTGTCCCTGGGCACCTTCTCCAGCGTGGACTCCGGGGCAGCATCCAGAGTGGCTTCCCGTCTCCATTTCCACCAGCAGCCGGGCTGCGGCGCCACCTCCTTGCCACACGGGGCCCTGCGGTTCAGTGTGCGGGACGCCCCGAGCCCCTCCACCCCTGGGTAACTCTCGCGTTTCCGTGGTGCTGTTGGCAGTTTTGTGTCGGTGCCACCCATCAGGCTCCGCGCCATCACACGGTCCGGGAGCCAGCGCACTGCCCGCCGCTCAGCTCTGCTGCAGCCTCTGTGCAGGGCCCGGCAGGGCTCCTGCCAGAGGGGAGCTTCGCTCTGGTCTCCCTTTTAATTTGCTGCGTTGGGGGTTGAACCCAGGGCTTGGCACTGAGCTACATTCCAGCCCTCCTTAGTTCTTATTTTGAAACAAGGTCTTGCTATGTTGCCCAGGCAGGACTCAAATTTGAGACCCTCCTGCCTCAGCCTCCCAGATGCTTGGATTACAGGTGTGTGGCACCAAACTCGGTTCAAAGGTGCGCTGTAGGCCCATCCAGCACTGCTCCACGGAGCCCCTGCCCTTTGCCCGGCCCAGCCCATGCTCTGCTGCGCTGGGTATCACTCCCGGCCGACGGAACTGATTAAGGAACAGGGGTCCCCTCCGTTATGAGTTCTCCGGGTCTGTCTGTGTGGACGGAAGACGTGTGTCCTCATAAACTCACATGCCGGCCCCACGTGACACGTGGCGGGGGAGCTGTCCCAGCCCTCCTGCTGCTTGGCCCTTGTTCACCCATTTCTAGTCACTGTTCAGTTGAACTCTGTTACCGCGGGTTACCCAGGAGAGTTAACTCATCAGCCCAACTCGGCTGTCCCTGGGAGATCCTGGAATTCCCTGCTGGCCTTCGCGGCCTCCGCTCAGGGCTCACTGCGGGGCCTCTGAGCTAGGAGGAAGCAGAGGAAGGAAAAGCCTCCCTGCCCCACACGCCCGGGCCGCCTTCCGGGTCCTCCCCCTCTGTGGGTCATCACTGACCACCCCCGGAGGAGAGAGCCACGGGGACACGCGGTTCTGTGCCCTCTCCGACCCGGGACGCTCAGTCTGGCGCATGGTTTGTGTGCCGGATCCTGTCCTGTGGCCCCGCGATGTCCACTAGAAATGGACGGTGACTGCGGAGGTGACTCGGAGCTGTGCAGGACTACTTTCAAGTGAAAAACACCAAGGAAACTTAAAACCAAAATTTAGTATCATTTTGGCACAAAGTTAACATAAACGACTCTTGCTGCATTGCCCCGCATTTTTACGGGAGTAAGTCTCCACACTCCGACCCTTCCTTTCACATCGCGTCCCAGGTCAGAGGCCAGGTTTCCCACAGAGCAGAGCACGCTGTGCGCGGCAGGAAAACACACGGTTCCCACTGCTTCGGCCTCCAAGTGTGGGTTCGGCTTCGCACAGGTACAGATTCCCTGCGCAGCTCCTCCGTCACGCGGCCATGGAGCCTCAGTCCCCAGCACCCAGAGCCCAGCAGGTCACCCCCGCCCCAGGGCGCCATGCCCTTCCTGGGGTCCCCAGGGCGAGCGCCTGCTTGCGGCCGGTCCCCTTGATGTACACGGTGGGTCGGTGAAAACGGAGCTGGCCCGCTCCAGACTTGGACGTGAACCGCTTCTGTGCAGGGGGGAAACTGAGGGATGGAGCGCACACACGCACCCGGGAGCCCTGCCTCCGGCTTCCGCGCGGGCTTCGGCCTCTTCCATGGCTGACCGGGACCCCTGGCCTCCGCCCTGCCATCTTCCACACCGCTCTGCCCGAGCCCTGAGAGGCTGTGGCCTCACTCGGGAGCCCCTAGCCCCAGCCTCGCCGGGCCAGCGGAGGGCGCACAGCAAATGTGACCTGCCTGCTGGAGGCCGGGGTGAGGGCCTCTCCCTGCTCAGAGCCCCCCACCCTCCAGCGAGCGCCTGCCAGGCTGGCGGGACGGGGCGGGGCTGCCGTTTTACCGTCTGGAGGCCCATGGTGGGGTGGAGGGGACCGGGTACTGGGTTCACACTGTGCGAGAAGGCTCCGCCCCCCAGAGCTCCCCACATCCCGATGTCGCTCACCTCCCAGGGCCGGGGAGGCGCCGCTGCTCCTGAGTGCATCCCCCCCAAGGCCCAGTGGCCCAGGCGGACAACCTGAGCACATCTGCTGGACACGGGACGGAGGCGGGGCTCGCAGACTCAGAGCGGGGCCACTGTCCCGGGGTGTCCTCCGGCCTGCGTGGGCCGGCTGCCTTGCCGCACAGTCACATGGGTGTGCGCACACACGCACACACTTCACGCACCCACGGCAGCACTATGAGCACATCGCACGCTCACGATGGGGCCACGTGCACAGTCCACACGTGCGTGCTCACACACGGACTGAGGGGAAGCTCCAAGTCTAGAGAAAGCACTGCGAAGCCAGCGGTGACACAGCCTCTGCTGTGGGAGCAGCCCGCGTCTGCCCAGGACGCGGGGCGGGGCCTGGGCTCTGTGTCACTCTCGGAGTCGGGTGGGTCCGGAGCACAGACACCGAGCAGGGCCACGAGGTGACCACCATTCGGGGACTGTATGCATCTCTGCTGAGGACCCTGGTCTCCACCCCAGCCCTGGGCAGCTGCAGGCGAAGCAGGAGAGGAAGATGGGGGCCCAGGGCAGCAGCAGGAGGCCGAGGCTCAGGAGGCTTCAGGGGAGACAGTAGAAAGGTGCAGCGCTCCGTGAGAGCAGAGGGTGGGGCAGGGTGGGGTGTGCCTCCGGACAGCGCCGCAGATGGGGCCGGGTGACCTCCTGGCCTCTGAGCTGCACACCGGAAGGGCGCAGCCGCGCTCAGCCCATCGCAGTCACCGCGGGAGGCTGGCAGAGCCCCACACCAGAGGAGCGGGGGCAGGAGCCTGCGGTCCCGGCTGAGGGAGACCCCGCTGCATCCTTCTCAGGACCAGCAAGGCCCTGCCCTTCTGCCAAGAGAGGACGTGGAGCAGGTGGGGCCAGCCAGGTCCATCCCTGAGCAGGAGGTGGCCGTGGGGGCAGGGTGAGAGCGGTGTGCCCATCCGCAGTTCAGTGGAAACCCTGGGTCACTGACCCATGCCTGGGAAAAGAAATGGTATTCACCAATTGGAAGATCAGGACGGAGGAGAGATAAACGGACGGGTGACGCCTAGGTCATGGATAATAACAGATCTGAGCGCATAGACAGGTGATAGATGCATGGGTAGGTGTGCGATACATAGATGGACAGACAGACAGACAGACAATGGGTAGATGGGCGTGCCAATGCTATCCGTGGTCACTGCGAAGTTCGCAGGTGGTCTGATGGTGCGGAGCCTGCCAGGGAGCTGACTCCTGCTCCACTTAGCGGCACTCGTGGCCCGAGGGCAGCAGGGATGTCCTGTGGGCGGAGGCCGCCCGGGGGCCAGCACTGGTCCAGCGCAGGGGGCTCCAGGCTGGCGTCGGGCTCGACCTGCAGGTGAGAGCAACTCAGCTCCTGGGAGGAGGGAGCTCCGCCCCATTTGGCGATGACACTACGTGTGCTCTGGGACCGACGTCCAGGTCCTGGTGCTGGAGTCCGGGCCCTGTTCCCCTGGCCAGCGCGGTCCCTCGAAGCCTTTAGGACAGGTCTCCTGCTTCCTCCCTGGCAGCGACAGCGCTGTGGGGCATGGGGAGCCAACCTGAGCATCTGAGGGTGATGTTCGCCCCTCTGGGATTCCGGGGGGCAGGTGAAGGTGGAGCGGGGTCCCGTGGTGACCGGCTGACCAGGACGTGCAGGGGCTGCTGCACACCCTGCCTCTCCTCTGGGGTGGGCAGCTTCCAGGGAGCCACGCTGGTCGGGGCGGGGCAGTGCGGCAGGCGGGGGAGGGGGAGGGCAGCCTCCTCGGCGAGTCCCTGGTGATATTTCCTCTGCGTGTCTCTTTCTGGGGTCCCGATCTCGTCCCCACCGTCCTCACCTTCTCTAACATTTTCCAAACGCTCCCTCCCTCGCCACCTCTCCGCTGAAAGTTTTGTTTTCTGCTCCATCAGCGACTCCTGCTGCCCTGCCTGCTCCTTCCTGCCCCTCCTCGCTGGCCCTTCCTGCTGTTTCCTTTCTTACAATTTCTGAACGTTACTGAGAGCCTGGCTGCCGGCGGCCTCCCTCCCGCGGGGCTGGTGACAATGGGCGCCGCTGCCCTTTAGAGCCAGCAGCCGCAGCAGAGCACGCCTGTCCCTCCTCGGCTGCCCGGGCCCTGGGGGACGCAGCACAGCCGCCCCCGCCCTTCAGCCGCTTCCAAGGGGGCAAGGGGCTGTGCCCGGGGCCCGCAGCCTCCAGCATGCTACCAGGCAGCTGTTTGTGGGAAAGGTTTCCCCAAACTCGGGGCCAGAAGGGCGCCCGGGCCCGGACGCCTGGGCCATGCCCTCGCCTGGCCGTCCTGGGCTCCTCTAGCCTCCGCCCTCCCTCTATCTGGGGGAAGGAGGCCCTGCACACCCCGGGGTGAAGCAGAGGCTTCTTTCCCAGAAGGCCGCAGTACTCCTGCAAGTGCCACTAGCTTTAACTTTGTTGCCTCACTGGGCCACGGAGGCGCAGTGGAACAGGCCTTAAGCCGCACAGAGGGGACCGGGGAGAGCCCAGCCGCTCCAGGCCGAGAAGTCAGTGCGAGGGCCACCGGCCTGGACAGAGCACAGCAGGTCCCCACCCCAAGAGGCCAGACTGTCCCCAAGAAGCACACACCAAGTGAGACGCAAAGGTGTTTCTCAGGCTAAATAAACAACGCTGCCTGAACATCATAAACCCAGCAGGACTCAGGGCGGAGGAGAGCAGCAGATGCGCAGCCGCGGGCCCCCCGGGCATCCCTCAGACCCTGTGCGCGCATGGCCAAGGCTCTGGAGCAGCACGGCTGAGCCCGAGGGGCCGGCGGAAAGCGCCCGCAGGAGCACGGAGCGGCCTCCCCAGCACGAGGCGGGAGCACAGAGGCGGCCTGCGCGGGCGGTCTTTGCGGCTGCTCCTCGGACCGGCTCCCCTGCTCGCCAGCCCGGTGCCATATGCTGCGGGAAGCCAGGGGCCCTTGAAGGAGAAGCAGCTCCTGAATTATTGATCAATGATTAGCAAATGCAATCGAAATTGTAGACTTGATATTGTGCAGCGATCCATAATTTATGAGTGGACAAAATAGGAGGCAGCGGAGGTAGCGGTAGGTGATTCCAGCCCCCGTATTGATTACTTAAAACCACAGGAGGTAAGTGTGCCGTGACAGATGGGGCCAGGGCTGACAGCTCCCGGGCTGTCCGTCAGCAGCAAATGCATTGCCATCGTGTCTCTTTGATCACTGTGCTGCTGGACGAGACCGAAGGACATATCTGTTTATAATTTATTATTCTCTTACCATGAAAGATTGATGGCGCCCTATTAGGTGCTCTGGTGTCTAAATACCCAGGTAGTTTGTACCTGCACAGCCCGAAAAGTGGCCTTGAGAGAGGGGCCTCTGTCCACAGCATGCAGTCCAGCGCCCCAGGGACGGGCGCAGTGGAAACTGGGCAGGGCCAGGCAGAGGTGACCTGATTTTTACCCCAGCAGTCAGGCCGCCGGAGCAGCGTCAGGTGCAGGCCAAGTGCTCTATTCTGGAGAAGCAGGGCCGGGGCAGTTTAAAGGACAAGGTCCCTTTGATTTCCCACGCTCACCAAAGGTGTGGGTTAAAGTGTGTCGTGTTAGTTGTGGGCACAAAAGCAGACAGTTTGGTAATCAGCCCTGGGACATGAAGCGATGTCTGGGGCCGCTGGGCGGTCACACCAGGTGGGGACTCAAGACCAGGGGTGCTGCTGACTACCTGCAGCCGGGGGCGTGGATCCCACAGCCAGGAATCAGTGGCCCCAGCGCCAGTCATGCCAACTCCAAAAAGAGAGAAGGTGGAGCCTGGGAGCAGGAGCACAGCGCCCTGCCCCACTGGAGCCACTAAGAAGCTGTGTGCCCGTGTCGAAGACCTGGCCTCCTCCGCCCGCCACCTGAGGGCACCGGGGAGGCGCCGGCCTCCGAGCCGCAGCCTCCTGACCTGGGGAGAGGAGCCAGCACCCGCCCTGTGGCAGCAGGGGGCATGGACTCCACAGTCAGGGTCACTGCGGCCGCTGCCCCAGGCACAGCCCTTCACAGTGGGACCCCTGCACAGGACCTTAGCCCTGCCCACTTGGGTTTAAATTTATCTGTCTATCTGTCTGTCCATCCATCCGTCCTCCATCCCTCATCTGTCGCCTGCCATCTATTACCTATCATCTACCACCCATCCATCTATCATCTGCTGATCAATGATCTATTTCTCCATTTTAGATAAATGGGTTAAAACAGCTCAGACAACTTTCCTAATTCTGAGCAAAACGAGCGTGGTGGGAAGGGGGATGTTTTTAAATAAGCCTGCTGTGAAGACCTGCGAAACCCTATGAAGCATGGCGAAGCAGTGCGGTAAATGACACTTGGAATGCCGCTGCACAAGTACTTCTGAAAGTCATTGTGAAATAACGATCGATAGGGAAGCCTTCTTAGGTTAAGGGAAAAATACTCGAGGAGTCTTTTGAAATCAGTTTGAAACTCCTGCCCTCTATTGTTTTAAAAATGTAAAACAAACAAAATGAAATTCACTCACACGAAGTTTTGACCTTCTGTTTAGAAGAGCAGCTGCTATAAAGGGCGACTCGGGGCAGCGGTTCACAAAGTGTACTCGCCCCGACTCTCCTGATCACTGTAAAGCTAAGATCCAGGGTCCACACAGACGCCCGGGCCCTCCAGGTCTGCGGAGGGCTGCTCGGTGCTCTAAAGAGCAGGACCAAGCTGCACAGGAGGGCACACGGCACCTCACAGAGGCCCTGGCCGGTCAGCCCAGCTTTCGAGATCCCAGCCACTGTCTTGGGAGGGCCGCGCAGGCCCAGACCACAGCATGAGTCCTGGGGCAGAGAGAGGCCTTTGCTCGCCCTGGAACTCTATGCCCATGTGCTCAGAATTTGTAACTGAAACTCAGAACTCCTAGGTTCTCACTGCTGCCCACCAGCTCCCGCACGATCAGGGATAGCTGTCCAGCATGTGTGGTCACCGGGAAGTCCTGCAAATGCTGACCAGGTGGCCACAAGGACTTTTTCCCCACTCCCTGGAAAGCGGCTCTGCCCAACTCACCCTCACTCTGGGCAGCTTTGCCTGGGGGCGGAAGGGACGCTGTGCCACTCCTGAGGTTGGGTCAGGGAAGGCCGCCTACATAGGCGCCACGTCAGAACCCCAGCCGCCCCGAGCCAGCTGCCCGAGGCCCCCAAAGAGGTGGCCAGGGGAAGCCACGCACCACAGTGCCCGCACCCTGAGCCCAGGTCAGCTGTCCTCCGGCTGAGCCCTCCTGGTGGCTGTTGTCCGTGCCATGATGCCACAGTGAACAGGGGGCCACCCAGCTCGGCCCGGAGACCCCTGGCGGCACTGCCAGCCAGGACGCAGTGGTTGTTTGGAGCCACTAAGCTGGGGTGGCTTGTCACACGCCACGGACACCTGAAGGCTGGGCCGTTCCAGGATCACAATGCAAGGCTCTGTGGCCCAAATAGCAAGAACCGGATTCGGTTCCAAGGTGGTGGACTGTGTTGGTGGCTTTCAAATCCTAGATGCCAGCCACAGACAGACGTGTTGCATACATGATACACACAGGCTCCGCACGGCGGTGCCGGCTCCACCCCTGCTGTTCTCGGACCGGGCTCATCTCGGGGCTAAAACACAGGTGGCGCCCACCGCACTGCAGCTCCTCTGCCAGGACCCGGCCGTGGCTTCCGGCGCAGCAGACAACTTGGTCTTCCGTCCCAGAGCTGCAGCTCTGGTGCTTTGTTACTTGGCTGGAAATCAAGATGTTGAGTCTCTCATATACTTCTTAACAAGTTTATTTTATTTTATGTTATTTATCTATGTGTCAGTGTATGTATGTATGTATGTATGATCTATCTATTTATTTTTGCGGTATTGGGGATGGAACCCAGGGCCTTTGTGCTAAGTCACACCCCTCGCCCTTTTTTATCTTGAGACAGTCTCCCTTGTTCAGTCACCTGCTCAAACTGGGGCTCTGACTTGCACTCCTCCTGCCTCAGCCTCCCAGAGTGCAGGGATGGCCGGTGTGCACCACCACATGCAGCCGATCGTTTTAAGTGCGACCTTTCTCCTGAAGTGCTGGGGGGCAGAGCTGCGTTCCCGTTAGGGTCAGGCCCTTCCTGCTGCTCTGGGCCACACGCAGAACTGACCCTGTCCAGAGCAGCAAACATGGCTTAACATTTGCCTGGCCAGGGCTTTTCCACACGTGTCCCTCACCGACTCCATTCTCCTGCTTGACAGGAAATACGTGGCAAAGTGACTCTGCTCTGCAGGGGCGCAGCCGGGGGTCCCAGCCGCCTGGGTCTCTCCCTGGGGGACGCCCCACCCACACACGCTGCCCCGGGGCTCCTGGCAGCTTCCCTGTGCTTGCTCCCAGCCTCAGCTCCGCTGCAGCCCCATCCTGGCTCGGGACGCCCCCCTCAGACTGTACCTGTCTGCGCAACGGCGCTGCTGCCCACCAAGGCTCCCCAGAACCTGCTGGGGTGCCCAGGAAGTGGCCTGGCCATTTTGCCCAGCTGGACCTGGGGTGTCCCCTTCGCTGGTGTGGATTTTCCCAGCACCATGGGCACAACCTCTCCCAAAGAACCGTCCACCCCGCTCCCTGCCTGGCAGAGCTGTGTCCAGGCCTGCACCCCAGACCGGCTCCAGAAAAGCGGGGTTCCCAACCGTAAGGCCTCATCCGTCAAGGTCCCCCAACTCCACCAATCAAACCAAACCAAAGAAAGTGGAGGAGGAGCCCTCAACAGTCCAGCCCCACACACACCTGCCGCTGGAGCCAGCTGGTCCTTGTCATCTTCGGGTTCTGGGGTTTTCTTCTCTGTGTGTGTGAGTGCTCACACATGTGTGCTAGCGTGTTGTGGGCGGACAGGATCAGGATGGGAGAAGGACGGGAGCCAAGTGGGCAAGGCCAGTCCACAGCACAGCCTCGCACAGAGACCCCTCGTTCTCAGCAGGCTGGGGCACGGGACGAAGCGCCAGACCGAGGTGGGGGTAAAGGGCTGCGCCTCCCGCAGCAGGGCGCGAGGACGGCACCAGCCTCCTGGGGAGCACTCAGCAGGCCCCGGCCTGCACACGCCGCACACGCTCCTGTCCACCTGGGCAGAAGTGACCACCTTTAACACCAGGTGCCAGCTCACCTGGGGGGGACGGAGACACACGTCCCGTCAGCCAGGGCTTCTCCTCCGTGGGGCGCACTGGCCCTGCAGGAACCACGCCCTGCCCGTGCTGTCTGCTGCGAGGAGCACCGTGAGTTTCCTGGGCTGCCCGTGTCACCCACGGAGTCCCCAGAGCCCGGCCCAGGCTGGCAGGGCACCCCTGGCTTCCTGGACCGGAAGACAGAAATCATGCCGGGCGGAGCAGGGACGAGCTCTCGGGACGGGAGTCAGTGGCGTTGTCTGCTTTTCGATTCCCAGTTGGTTGCTGTGGGCCCCAGTCTGGGAACAAACATACACAAAATCCTTATCCATTGTTAATTCAGGAGACCTACAGCCAGCTGCGGGCCAGGCCCAGACGATAAAGACACTGTGGGTCGGGTTCTCCCTGCTACTGGGTCCTCCGACGTGTGCTGTAACACGTACTGCAGCATGTCCTGTGACGTGTCCTGTACTGTGTCCTGTGACGTGCTCTATAACGTGTCCTGTAGTGTACCCTGTAACGTGTCCTGTAACGTGTCCTTTAATGTGTCTTTTAACATGTCCTGTGACGTGTCCTTTAGCATGTTCCGTAGCGTGCCCTGTAACGTGTCCTACAATGTGCTCTATAACGTGTCCTGTAACATGTCCTGTAGCGTGTCCTACAATGTGTCACAGAGCCTGAATCAGTGCATGCTGGGTCACAGATCCCAGGGAAACTCAGGGTCAGGGGCCTGCGAGACTCTGGCCCTGCACCCTTCCTGCCCCTGACCTTGGCTGCGGGCACACACGTGACCTCTGAGAGGCCGTGCACAGTGACCTGTGACTGAGACCGCAGGACAGCATGTCTCTGTGGCTGGGGCCATTTAACAGAAGGTCACCCGGCAAAAGCACAGAAGTATGAGAAAGGCGGTGCTCACTCAGTGGGCTGCAGTCAGAGACTTACTCACGTGATGAGAGCTGGAGCAGAAGGCTCACATGCAGACGCACGTGCGCACAGGCTTACATGTGTTCCTTCAGACTTCCCCACACCCCCAACCGGCCATGAGCCCAGTGCCCAGGCTAGAGGTGGATGGCTTTCCACTCCAATACAGCATCAGCACCATCCTTTCATCCATCCATCATCCATCCACACATCCATCCATCATCCATCCACACGTCCATCCATCCATTCTCCCATCCACCCATCCATCCATCCACCCACCCATCCATCCATCCATCTATCCATTCTCCCATCCATCCATCCATCTATCCATTCTCCCATCCATCCATCCATCTATCCATTCTCCCATCCATCCATCCATCCATCCATCCATCCTCCCATCTAGCCATCCATCCATCCATCATCCATCCACCCACCCATCCATCCATCCATCTATCCATTCTCCCATCCATCCATCCATCCATCCATCCATTCTCCCATCCAGCCATCCATCCATCCATCCATCCACCCACCCATCCATCCATCCACCCACCCATCCATCCATTCATCCATTCATCCACCCACCCTTCCATCCTTTCATCCACCTACCCAGAAATCCATCCACCCATTCATCATTCATCCATTTACTCATCCACCTACCAACCCACCCATCCATTCATGCATCCACCCTTCCATTCATCCACCCTTTCACCCTTGCATCCATTCATCTACCGACCCACAAATTCATCCATCCATTCATCATTCATCCATCCACCCACCCACTCACTTAGCCACCTATAATGTTTGATACATCATGTCAATTTGAGAAGTTTAGAAGTTTAACTAAGTGACTCAGCAGGTCTGTATCCAAGAGTATAGAGGTCCCACCCAAGGAGAGGAGTGTAGCGTACATACAATGTAAGGGAGGAAAAGAGCCTGCTTCCCCCTTTTGCTCTTGATGCTTTTGCTATTTTCTGCAGCCATAAACAGCTGCCACACCACCCTGCCTTGGAGCCAGCTGGTTATGAACTGAAACCTCCACAAACTGTGAGCTAAATAGACCTTTCTTTCCTTAATTTTTGGCATCAGGTATTTTGTCTCAGCAATGAGAGAAGGGTAACCTAGACAACCTCCATCTGTCCACCCAGCCACCCACCCACCCATCCGCTCACTGGCTCACTCGTTCATTCCTCCCTTGGATCATTGATTCCCACTAAGTAGTCTGGTGGTTTGTGAGGAGCAAGCTGAAATAAAGACACAAAGATCTACCTCTGTTGTCAAGGGGCTATTCTATCCACTCTTCCTCTCCTCCGCCTCTTATTTTTTGATT
>RJWM01035144.1:0-19157 GCA_004363535.1 Dasyprocta punctata | reverse complement strand
TTCCAGATGAAATATGAGACATTCGGTTTAATTTGATTTTCAGATACATGACATTGTACTTATTTCATTAATTATTTTATAATTAATATATCCTTTTAATATAAACATATACTAACTATATTTTAGGAAAATATTTTAAAGTAAGAGTTCCATGGAAATATTTCATAAATTGTAAGCAATTATTCTTTAGGATGGCAAATGCCAAGTACGCAGATATTTTAGTCTTTGATTATTTTTCCTACAATGTTGCTTGCTTCTTGCTCTGTTTTTCATACTGCATAATACACAAATTAAATACACAGAAATAAACAAATTGGTTTTGAAGAGTCTTGAAGTTATGAAGAAATTCCTGAGCCACAAATAATTCCTAACTAAAACAAGCACATATAAACATTGAAAAATCAGTATCTCTGCCTACATTTTGTACTTCACCTTCCTCTGTAGAGAGTCCCTACTGGACATGTGTAAAATATGTACAATAAAGTATTCAGAACAGATCAGAGATATTCTTTTTTTCTATAAGCAAACTGAATAGGGTGAAGGAATAAATACATCTTCACAAAGATGTTAAATGGACAGCAGAGATGGAGGTAGACATTTTTTAAAAAGTTCCAGAATTCCTGGAGATTTTTAAACTCTTTGCAGTCATAAGGTTGGTGCTGGATTTCTGGATCATGTTGCTCAAGCAAATGCATCATCTGGGCAGGGGTCATAGGTCAGTGGCACAGCACCTGCTTGACAAGCATGAGGTCCTGAGTTCAATTCCCAGTTAAAACAAAACAAAACAAAACATCATCTAGTCTAAAATAAAACCCCAATGACAAATTCCATAAAGCTGCAAATTCAAAAGTAAATTCTGAGAAGGAAATAAACTATGGTTCATGAGAGAGAGGAAGAGATCTGACAGAAGAGCGGGACTCAGATGCAGCAGCAGCAGAGCACCTCATGGGGGAGGAGAGAGGAAAGCTGCCCAGCGAGCTCCAGGATCACCCTGCACCCAGCTGCCTTTCCTGGAACTCCTGCCAACTGCAGCTTCCTGGAGCTGTGCTTGCTGACGCTGTGCTGGGCTCTGAGAAATGGGCCAGTCATGTCTGTGCAGGGGGACACCTGAGTCCTGGTGAACAATCCTTCTCTTCTGCATTCAAGTAACAGAATGATTTGATATCCTATTTCTTCTCCATCAGAATATAATGCTGATGCAGTTCCAGGGTTTCACTGAGCTGATACTGAATGTGACAGGAGGACAGTTCAAGAGAGTAGGCTAAAGGAGGATCCTTGTCTTAAATCAGTTCTGTCTTGTTAAGGGTTGTCTTTTTTTTTTTTTTTTTTTTTTTTTTTTGGTACTGGTGATTGAACTCATGACCTCACCCTTACCAGGCAGGTGCTTTTGTAACTGAGCTAAATCTCCAGCCCTGTTAAGGACTGTCTGACATTAATTTTGTTAAATGAAAGATAAAACGTTTAATAAAACATTTGCATATCACAGTGGGTTACTCTATTCCATCATAAAGTTTCAGAAAATATTTTTTTCTTTTTTGCGGCACTGGGGATCAAACTCACAGCCTCACACCTGCCAGACAGGTGCTTAAGCCACTGAGCCAAACTCCCAGCCCTAGTTTTTTGAGGCAGGGTCGCACTATGTAGCTCAGGATGGTCTTGAGCTCACGTTGTAGCCCAAGCGGGCCTCCAACTCACAGCCCTCCACCTACCTCAGCCTCCCGAGTGCTGGGATTAAAGGCGTGCACCACCATGCCTGGCCAGAAATAATTTTTAAGGCTCTTAATATTTGCTAGGAAATAAATATTTTAATGCACTTGAAAACTGCAATGTTACCAGTGTTATTTAATAAAATAAAGCATGCAATTTTCAAAGCTCAAAACCCATGTATTTTGACACAAACCACAATATAATCAATAATAGATTTGGGCAACTGAGGAGAGAGCCGGATTCCAGCCTTTTGCTGTGAGTCAGTGCCATTCACAGACTGTAGGCGAAGTGAACAAGAAGTCACCAAAAAGCAGTCCCTCCCTGCAAACTGGTGCATGAGCTGGGAAACAAGAAGAGCCAATGCTGCCACCACCACCACCCCTGCTGTAAGCAACCAGCTGATCCAGAGAAATGCAGGCTGCTATGATGGTTATTGCAGTGGAATACAATTTAATGCTTGTAGTAGTTAGTGTTTCACTGACTTTGCAGGTTTAAAGTCAGTGATCTGATCATCTATTCAGGGGGTGGTGATACACACTATAGCATCTATGGAAGATCACCTTCTGAGGGTGGTGGTCATTGTTGAATCTCTTTTGTCTTGTTTTGAAGTCCTGTATTATTTTCATTGTTTTGTTGTGTTGGATTTTGTTTTGTTTTGTCTTATTTGATTTTATTGTATCTGATGGCATGGAAAGCTATTTCAAAGATAACAAGATATATTATGGTAGCCATTGTGCATTTACTATTATCTTGTTTTGAAGTCCTTTATTGCATTTATTGTTTTGTTTTTATTGTGTGTATTCTGTTCTGTTTTGTTTGATTTTTACTATGTCTGAAGGTATATGCAGCTATTTTGAGGACAGAAGAAGGCATTATGGTAACCATTCTTGATTTCCTATTGTTTTGAAAATTGCTTATTCCATTGTTCTTGGTACCTTTGGAAGCAGTTCTAAAAGTTCTATTTTCTGAGTGTCTTCAGTTGCAGGATTGTGGCTTCCTTGGTGTCCTCAATCAATAGAGGAGGTTTACCTTTCAAGGCATTCTGACCTTGGAAACCAGAGAGAAATCACACTGTCAAAGCCCATGTGTAAGGTGGGTGACCCCTGCCATATTGTTTTTAAGAGACTGCATTTCTATGAGATGGCAGGTGGCAAAGCATTTGTTCATTTTGATCACATGTCCTACACAAATTTCAGAAAGTAAACCTTTAGAGCAACTGCTAAATGTAACAAGAATTATTGCAGATAGGGGTGTAAGCAACAGAAAATATTTCGAGGCTGATTAATTGCAATATGTCTTACTGTAAAATGTTTTACTTCAATGATATTTTAAAATCCACTGTTACATACAAATAAAAAAGTGATTCTATTGGTAGATAAAAAATTCGAAGGTTTCTGTATGAACATTGATATAGTTCTGTTAATAATAATCACACACCAAATATTGGTCATTCTCTCAACAGTTTAATGTATTCATGTGTTTCATATGAATAACTCATTTAGAGGAAGAGAAAATCATACCCCATATTAAACTATTAGAATAAGAAGATGAAATCAGTATTCTGTGGCCTACTAGAATAAACATTTTCATTCTATCTATGAGTATAATAATTTCCTTGCTGATTCCAAATGAAACACATATCACCTCCCATTTCCTTTCCCAGACAGATACTTGGGCCTCAGAGGCAGATACAATCAAATGGTGCAAACCATCTTCCTTCTGAGTGCGGTCTCCAGCCTGCCTGAGCTGCAGCTCAGTTTTGGATCTTCCTCATCTGTGTTTTCACACTGGTGGGCAACCTGGGCATGCTCGTTCTGGCCAAGCTGGATGCCCGCTTACAAACACCCCTGTATTTCTTCATCACACACCTGGCTTACATGGATCTGGGCGATGCCACCATCATTTATCCCAAAATGCTGCTAAATGTTGTGATGGGTCAGAACACCATTTCCTATCCTAACTTGTGCCAACCAGATGGCCTTCTTCATTATGTTCATTATCACTGAAGTTTTCATCTTGCCAGCCATGGCCTATGACTGCTACGTGGCCATCTGCAACCTTCTTCTGTACAGCGTCATCATGTCCCAGATGCATTGCCATATACTGGTGGGCATTCTGCACCTCTACAGCACCTTACAGGCTCTGATGATCACTATTAAGATTTTTACATTGAGTTTCTGTACCTCTCTTCTCAACCAATTCTACTGTGATAACATTACTGTGTCATTTATGCTATGCCCAAATAGACAAGATATAGTATTGATGATCAATACATTTATAGGTATTAATGTGACTTCCCTCCTTCTGGTAGTACTATTTTCTTACCTTATGATTCTCTTAGCCATATATCAAATGTGCTCTGCAGAAAGAAAACAAAATGCTTTCTCTACCTGTGCGTCTCACCTGACAGTAGTGGTCGTCTTGTATGGGACTCTCCTTTCCATGCATGTTCAGCCTAAATTTTCTCAATCTTCTGGAACTAATAAACTGGCCTCTGTTTACACTTTAGTGGTCTCTATGCCAAACCCTTTAATCTGTAGCTTTAGGAACAAAGAAATAAAAAATGCTTTGCAAGGTTTTTCTGGAGTCAACTTAAAATTTTCATTTAATGTTTCACATAGAATTCTATTCCAATAAACAAGGCAAAAGGCAACATCTCTTAATACATTTTTAGCTTCACAAGAACAACTCATTGTACTATATCACTATAGAGAATTATATTATCTTCTCTATATTCACCCTAATTGAAACTCATGTTTTAAATATCAATTAAGAGTAACTTGTTCCACAGCATATCTTGTTTTTTTCTCAATATTGTTTTTTATGGAAACTTTTATTCCTTAAGTGAAAATGGGTATTACATTCTACATCAATAAACTGTATGTTTGCTTTGCTTTACTAGCTGTGGTTTGGTTTTTGACACATTTCTTCTTTGGATGGTTTCTATTGTATATACTAAAACTAAAACTGTAGTTTAGAAAGCTGAGTATCTTGCATGCTTAAAGCATATATGTGGGTCAATGTAAGTTTTGTTCAGGCAAATATTTGGTTTTTTAAAAGCCAGCATATAGAGTATTTTGGTTCAATATCCAGAGTATCCAGAAGAGATCTTAGAGGCAGAGCTATTGAGGGAAGTTTTGAGGCTAGGAAATAAACCTCCAATTGTATACATTCACCTTCTTAAATATTTAATCACTGTTAGGAAAACTAATCAAAACAATGCCTACAAGCACTAACATAAAATGCACAAATAAAAGACCTATAAATATCCAGTAATTTGTATTCTATCTAGGAGATACATAAATCTTGGAATGAAATTTGTAATAAAACAAGCAGGTATTTTAAGATAAGTCTTATAGACATGTTCAACATGTTGAAAGACAAGAGAAACATGATTGATATGGAAAACAAATTCTAGAGGAAAAACACTAATGTAACTCCTGAAGATGACAATACAACACTAATAATAAATATTTATTGAATTAATATAGTATCAGATTATACACAACAAAAGCAAAGATAGCACATCTCACAAATCACACTGGAATGTCTCCTAAGTGAATCCCTTCAGAAAAAAAATCTAAAACAAATTTATCAGTACAATCTCAGTAACTGGCAGAAAAATACAAGATATATGAAATATTTTTAATTTTAATTACAACTGGGAGGATAGACTATGTAACGCAGAAAATATATGAAGAAATGTTACCCAGAAATTATTTCTGAAAATAATTTTTTAAAAATTCATACTAGATATTTTGGGTGTGGTGGGGGACATCTATATTTCTAGCTCTCAGGAGGCTGAGGCATGAGCGTTGCAGAGTTCCGTGTAGCCAGGGCTACACGGTAAGCTCACAGTCTGCCTGAACTTCATGGGAGACCCTGTCTCAGGAAACAACAATGATGCCAGACAGATGGGCTAAATGACTCTAATTAAGGAAGAAAGAAGAGCATAATTGAGGTAGAAAGTTCATTTTCCTGGCTCAGGAATGAATCCTATTTTGTACTTTTAATTACATAACTATTAAATTTTAAAATGTTCTCCAGAAAGCCAAAACAATGCAGAGCCAGAATAACTAAGGATTGGAAGATCACAGTAACTGGTCGGATCACTGAAGTTTCAAAATAAGCCACTAAATAGAATCACATTGCAGTATTATGCTTTGTCTTTTCTTGACATTGACCTCCTTTCAATATGAAATTATATATACCTATATATGATTAAATATTTTCAAGAAAACACACACTGCATGTTTCTATGATACTTAGGAGCATTCATCTTTTCAACTTAGGTGAAAATGCTCAAAAATCAAAATCAAGAGAAAAGAGAGAAGGCCTGTTATGGTTTATACATTGTGTCATTGAGAGGTCTAGAAGCTTAATCAAGTAACTCAGCAGCTCTACATCCTGGGGTGTAGAGCGCAAGCAGTTACCTGTTCATTTTGTCAGTCTGAGAAGGTCAGAAGTTTAATTGAGAGACTCAGCAGGGAGCCCAGGTTCTTACTTTGTAAATATCCTCATCCTGTGCAAAGGCAGGCAAGGAGATTTGCGAATGCTACACCCACCCTAGAGGAGGGGGTGGCCCGTGTACAATATAAGGGAGGAGAAGAGGCTTGCTCTCCCGGCTTTTACTATGACTGATTTTGCTTGGCTGCTGCCTTGAAGTGTTGCCCCAGTGCCATGCCACCCTGCCTTGGAGCCAGCTGATTATGGACTGAAACCTCCAAAAACAGTAAGCTAACTAAACCTTTCCTTCCCTAGTTTTTGACCTCGGGTGTTTTGTCCCTGAAATGAGTGAAAAGTAACCAAGACAAGGCCTATTACTGCTCAGGCATTATGTGGTCATAAAAAGCAGGAAAAAAAAAAACCCATAAAAGTTCTCCCAATAGATGGCAAAGCCTAAGTGAAAATATAACCATTTCTGTACATTTTGAGATGCTGGTTTACCATCTGGCACCATAGGAGACTGTCTGCTTCTGTTACCTGTATGAAACCTCACTCTGGATTCTCCCACACGTGTGCTTCCTAACGTGGAGCTTGAGGTTTTGTGGGCAATTTATCCTTTTTAGAAAAGCTTTTGAATCTGTCCCTGAGGAGACTGCCAAGCAATTTGGTGGTTATTTTTGAAGCCTTTGAGAATTTAATGAAATATCTGGAGGTTATCTATTGTCAGTGAGTATAATTAACAATGATTTGAGCCACGGATTTATGTAGTTATGTAGTTATGTGTTTATTTCATGATTCATAAATCACACTTACCAGATATCCCACTAATGAGTGTTTATCCAAAGTACTGGTATTAAAATCTCAAATAGATTTTCATACTGTCAGCTTCATAACAACACAATATAATAAGATCAAGCTGTGGAAAACCAAATTAGCTCTTGATGAATACATGAATAGTGATTGATACACATGACATATTACTCCGTGTCTAAAGTGTGAAATTCTGCAGTATTCTATAGCAGGGATGAACCTGAATAATATTACGCTCTGCTAAATAAACAAGGAACAAAGTAATACAGTAAATTTCCATTTATATGAGGCCTCAAAAATATAGAATAAAAAAAAGAATTGCTAATAAATAAACTTAAAATTTCAATTATGTAAATTAAATGAATTTGTGAAATGTAGTGTACAACTTTCAAACTACATTAAACAGTACTGTGTTTAGGGTATTTGAAAATGTTGACTTTAAAAAAGGATCTTGAATACTGACATGTTCAGGCCTTTGAGGCCGGCAGTGGGCGGCCCGGGTGCGACCCCGGAGCTCACTGACCCCGGCTCTGGTCGGGTTCCCATCTGGCCCAGGCGGGCAGAATCCCAGGGCTGCAGGGGGCGGGGGGGGGGACCCTGGCCGCGGGCGTGGACCGGCGCCCCCCACCGGCCGCTCCCTGCGGCTGCGCGGGGCAATGCCGGCGCCGCGTCCCCGTGCGGCCGTGGACGAGGCCGTTCTGCCGGGCGCCCTGCCCGCCCCGGCCCTGAGGCACCGCCGACCTGTGCGGCCTGAGCGCGGTCTGGAGGCGGAGGCCGGGCCCGAGCCCCTCCGCGGCGCTGCCTCGGGAGCAGGACGGGCTGCCGGGCTCAGGGCCGCCGACCTGGGCGCCGGGATCCCGGTGGAAATAAAGGAAGCAGGCGGCGCCGTGACGAGTCATCTGGAGGAGGCGGTTTCCCCAACCTCCTGCTCAGGAATCTGGGGTGAGTTTCCGTCATCCCGAGAAGCGGGGGACGCGGCCGGCGCCCCTCCTAGGAAGACCCCAGCCCGAGGGGACGGGGCAGTTGGAAGGGGGCGCCCAAGGGCTGTGCATAGACCACTCTGGCACAAGAGAACTCAGAGCGCTTCGTGTGGTTCCTCATCATCAAGACCAAAGTAATTGTCTACACTCAGATGTCCCCAACCATTGACTGCTTTAATAGGAAGAGTTTTACCAGCACCAGCAAAATCAAATCTCATGACAACTTGACACGGTGCCCTCCCATCAGCAGCTAAGGGCGGGCCTGCTTTCCCCTCAGAGCCAGCTCTGCCAGGGCCGCCGAAAATAACTCTAGCTGGGGTGGCTCAGGAGATGCTCAAGTGGAAGCCTTTCCCACCTCCTGGCCATTACCGCGGGCGAGTCCCTTCCTGTCCCCCGCACACTGTGTCCTCGGGCTGACCTGGTGCCTGCTTGTGCTGCTCTTCCCCAGGAGGCATCTTTTGACCCATACTAAAGAAACTTTGCAAACTTGAAAAAAAAAAAAAACTTGAATACTTACATATTCAAAGTAGTCATGCAACAAGGTTCTCCTTAGTAAAAATAATTTAAAAGACAATTTCCAGAGTACAGAAATACAGAGATGAAAAATAGATTACCAGGGCTAAAGAAATTCAGGAAGAGGGAGGAATAACAACTTGGTTACACAGTATAGATAAAAACGTCTTAGAATTAGACAGAGGTGGTGGTTACTCAGTATTTAGGATATAATTATTATCACTAAGTTGTTCTATTTTAAACCGTTTTATGATGTGTATTTCAGCTACCTGAATGAATAATCACACATAGTTTTCCACATGTATTCTAGGGAAGTAGCTATTATCATATAATTTGTATGCATCACTGATAATGAATTTTGTCTGTAACATGCAACAAAATGATTCTCTTTATGATAGTTTTTAATTTATAAAAGTTTAAATTTGCATGATTTAAAAGTTCACTGTTGAAAAATTACTTTTTAAAAATATAATCAAATAGTGATGTCTTGTAAACTTTACAATTTTAGCAAATAACATTGCTATAGACTTTCTTAAATTAAAATGTTGTTTTTAAAATTTAATTTTTCATTTTTTAAAAATTTATTTGAAACAGAAAACGGACAGAAATAACACCAAAGTGGCTTCAAAACAGGCCAGTAGGAGAGTAACAATAATCAACACACTGCATATTATATTCACAATAGTCGTTCAAGTACAAGATACAGGCATGAAACCTTGTCCAGAGAATTACTAGCACAAAAGTTTCCCTTTAGTGAACCAAGAGAAATCAGCTCTATAGCTATCTTAACTCTCTGGCATTTAAATATATTTTTCCTTTTCCCTTCTTTCCTTTACCCCAGTTCCCATCACAGCTTTTCTTTTTCTTTTTTTTCTGAACAGTTTCTGCCCTATACACAATGTCTATTGTATATTTTGGATCTTGAATACTCTTTCACATTTTAACACTAGTATGAGGTTTGTACATGTGGGTCTGGTTCATTTCACTTATGAGTATGGTCTCGAGTTGCTTTCATTTACCTAAAAAAGCATCGTTTATCTTTATTATGACTGAGTAATATTCCATTATATTTAAAAATACACATCTTTTTTATCCATTCCTTGGTTAATGGACATTTGTATTATTTCCAAGATTTAGCTACTACAAATTGTGCTGCTATAAGCATAGGTGCGCATACATCACTGTGGTAGAATGTACTTAATTCTTCTGGGAAGATATCCAGAAGGGAAATAGCTGGGTCAAATGGAACCTCTAGTTTTAGATTTTGAGGGATGCCTACAGATTTCCACAGTGCTTGCACAAGTCTGCACTCCCACAAAGAGTGGATGGAGAAGGGTTCCTTCTTCCCCACAGCCCTGCCAGCATGTGTTATTGTTTTTTTTTTTCTTGAAGACAACCGTTCTTTCTGAAATGAGATGGAACCTCAGTGCTGCTTTAACTTGCATCTGTCAAATGACCAGTGATACTGAACATTTTTTCATGTATTTATCTGTCATTTGCATTTCTTCATCTCAGAAGTGTGTGTTTATCTCAGATGCCTACTTTTGTATTGGGTCTTTGAATTTGGGGGGCCTGATTTTTTTTAATTATGTGTATATTCTAGATGTGTCCTTTGTCTAAGGGACAACTGGATATAACTTTGTTGCACTCTGTGGGGGGGGCTTTTCACTTTGTTGATAATTTCTTTTGTTGTACAAAATCTTTTTAATAAAATGAGATCCCATTTGTTGATTCTTTGTTGTATTTCCCATGCAGCTCGGATTTTGCTCATGAAGCCTCTGCCTGCACCTGTGTCTTCAAAATTTCTACCTATTTTCCTTTCCAGTAGATTTAGTGTTTCTGTTTTAATATTTAGATCTTTCATCCACTTTGACTTTAGTTCAGTGCATGATGGTAGGCATGGGTCTAGTTGTAGTGTTTGGCGTGTGGAAAGCGAGTTTCCGCAGCTCCATTTATTGAAAAGAGTTTCTCCCAGTGAAAATGTTTGGCTCCTTTGTAAAAGATAAGGAGGCCAAATGTGTTTGCGGTTGTGTCTACATCTTCTGTTCCACTGATCTTCAGGTCTGGTTTTTGCCAATATCATGCTGATTTTATCACAGTAACTTTGCAGTATAATTTCAAGTCAGGACTTGTGACACCCTCAGCCTTGCCTTTGTTGCCCCGAAATCTGTTTAGTGTTCTAGATCACTTCTGGTTCCAAATGAGTTTCAGGAGTATTTTCTCTAGTCATGTGAGGTGTGCTAATGGTATTTTCACTGTTTGTTTTTCCTATTCATAAGCAAGGGATGTCTTTCTGTTTTCTGATATCTTCTTTGTTCTTCATTTTTAGAGTACTGTAGTTTTCAATGTATAGATCTTTTAGTTCTTTCATTAGATTGATTCCTAAGTACTTATTTTTTTTTGGATGTTACTGTGAAAGGTGTGGTTTCCCTAATTTCTATGTGAGTTTGTTGCTTGTGTACAGAAATGCTACTGATTTTTGAGTGTTGACCACGTATACAACTATACTACTGAATTTGGTTATTACGTCTAAAAATCTTCTGGTGGAGCTTTTGGGGTCTTCTATGTAGAGTATCGTGTCGTCTGCAAATGATGATAATTTAACTTCTTCCTTTCCTATCCTTATTCCTTTTATTTGTTTTGCTTGTCTAATTGCTCTGCCTAGATTTTCTGGATCTACATTGAGCAGCAGTGGTGATAGTGGACGTCCTTTCCTTGTTTCAAGTTTGGAGTTTTTGACTGTTTAGTATGATGTTGGTTCATCCTGGATGGTTTTTATCAGATTAAGAAAAAGACCGGCTATTCCAGTTTTCTGCAGGGTTTTCATCATGAATGTGTGTTGGACTTTGTCAAATGCTTTTTCTTCATCTTCCATGTGGTTTTTGTCCTTGGTTCTGTTAATATGGAGTATTACATTTACCGATTTGCATATTGAAACATCCCTGCAACCCTGTCATGATTCCAACTTGGTCACGGTGTATAATTTTGATGATTTGCTGCATTCCATTTGTATATTTTTAAGGGTTATTGTATCTATTAGTTTTCTTTTTTTGGTTGAGTTCTTCTCTGGTTTTGGAATCAAGGTAATACTTACCTCCAGAAATGATTTTTGAAATACTGCTTCCATTTCAATTTCTTTAAAGAGTTTTAATATTACTGGTATTAATTCTTCTCTTAAACTCTTGTAGAATTCAAATATGAATTTTTTAGGGTTTGTGCTTTTTTTGTTGGTAAATTTTTTATTACGTTTTTAATTTCATTGCCTGATAGTCAGGTTATTTGTAATGTTTATATCTTCTTGATTTAGTTTTGCAGTTGGATTGTGTCTATGAACCTGTACATTTCTTCTGTGTTTTCCATATTATTAGACTGTAGGTTTTTATATTGACGATCTTCTGAATTTCTATAAACTCTGTTGTGGTTTCCCCTTTTCATACCTAACTGCTTGAATTTGTATTTTTTCTTTCCTCTTTTTGATGAGGTTGGCTAATGGTTTGTCAATTTTATAAATACTTTCAAAGAACAAACTTTCTGATTCATTGATTTTTTTTTAGTCTCATTTGCATTAATTTCTGCCTTTATCTTTATAATTTCCTCTCTTGTATGAGCTTTGGGTTTGTTTGTTCTTCTTTCTCTAGGAGTTTGAGGTTCAAACTTAGGTTGTCTATTTGAGCTCGTTCTGTTTTCCTGATGTGAGAGTTTATCACTATACATTTCCCTCTTAGGACTGCTTTCATTGCATTCCATTAGTTCTGGTATGTTTTATCAGCATTATCATTTAATTGTATATAATGTCTAACTTTGTGTTTAATTTCTTCTGTGACCCATTGGTTTTTCAGAAGTGTGTCATTTAATTTCTATGCATCTGTGTAGTTTTTGTGATTTACTTTGTTACTGATTTCCAGTTTCATTGTGCTATGGTCAGATAGTGAGCAAGGAATGATTTCAATTCCTCTATATTTACTTAAAAATGTTTTCATGGTCTGTTTTGGAGAGCACCCTGTGTGTGGTTGACAGGAATGTGTATTCTGATGTTTTGGGGAGTTACGCTCTGTAGACATCTAACAAATTCATTTGTTTACAGGCTTGATTTAATTCTGATATTTCTTTGTTGATTTTTGTGAGAGTGGAGTAATAAGGTCCCACACTGCAACTGTGTCAGTGCTTATTTCATTTTTCATGTCTGTTAATATTTGTTTTATGTAGCTGGGTGCAGCTGTGTTTGGTGCATATATATTTATGATTGTTATCTCTTCTTGGTGTTTCCCTTAACAAGTATGTAGTGACCTTCCTTGTCTCTTTTTATCAGTTTTGGCTAACATTTACACTGTCTGCAAATAGAATAACTAACCCTGCTTTTTTCTGAGTTCCTGTGGCATGGAGAATTGTTTTTCATCCTTTGACTTCTGGTTTATGAATTTATTATTGGTTTAAATGTGTTTCTTGAATGCAGAATATTTGTGGATCATGTTTCTTCATTCATTCTGCCCATCTATTTCTTTTGATTGGTGAGTTGAGACCATTTGCATTGATGATTGTAACTGATATGTATTAGCTTATCTTTTTTATGTTATTTTACTGTTGCTGGTTTATTTTGTAAAATTTGGTTTAATTTTGAATTTTTATTAGTCCATGTTAGGAAGCATACAGACTATTTTCATTGTGGATATTTGACACATGTACCTGACACATCTTAATATTTTCTATGTCCCCATCTCTCATCCCACCCACTAATCTATCTCTTGGTCCCCTTCCAATTTGCAAAAGATCCAGCACTGTACTAACTCTTAGCTCTCTATTATTTTTGTCTTTAATATATAAATATTTTTGGCTTCCCATATACAAGGATCCATATGGTATTTAAGTTTGTGTGTCTGTTTATTCCATTTTTATTGTGACTTTGATCCATTTTCCTACAAATGACTCTAAGTAGTTCTTTATGGTAGTGTACTACTTCATTGTAGTTCAATGCCACATTTTCTTAATCCATTCTTCTCTTGTCGGGCATAGAGGCTGTCTCTAAGGTTTAACTATTACAAATTGTGCTGCTGTGAACATGTGTGTGCATGGATCAGTGTAGTATGGTGTCTAACACTTTGGTGAGATACCTACCAGGAGAATAGGGGATTGAAATGAGTTTCTACTTTAAGTTGTTTGAGGGATACTTACAGGGATTTGCACAGTGGCTGAAGTAGATTACTTTCCAGTAAAGTGTCAGAAAGAGGATTCCTCTTCATTCACAGTCTGCCTTGTATTTGTAATTCTTTGATTTCTGGATGATCTCCATTATTAGAAGAATGAATGTTATTGCTCCTGCTTTAATTTGCATCTATGGAATGGCCAGCCACATTGACCATTCTCTCTTGTATTTCTGTACCATTTGTGCTCCTTTTGCTGAGAAGGATCCAATCATTTCAGATTCCCATTTTTGATTTTGTGTTTTATTTTGGGGAAGGCTAAAGTTTTTGCATTCTGTATATATTCTAGACCTTAGTCCTCATTCAAAGATGAGGCTAGCAATCTCTTTGATCAAAATCTATATGCTGTATCTTTAAGTTTTGGTTTTCTTTCTTTGGTATACACAATATATTGATTTGACATAAGCCCATTTGTCGATGCTATTTGTTGTGCAGTTGTGTTTTCTTTAAAAATTGCTTGCCTCTCTCTACTGCTGAGAAGAATGGATATTTTGTAATATTAAAGTAGAAACACTAAGTCCATTTTTTAAAATGTGTGGCTCAACCCTGATATTTCTTTGATAATTTTCTGAGTTAGTGTATTTATGAACCTGGAGTATTGAAATAACCCACTATGATTGCATTTGTGTTTATTTAATCTTTGATTTCTAGTAATATTTATTTCATAAATGAGGATAATCAGAAGGGAGGAAATCAAGTTAAAAAGCTAATAAGTGTAAAATTATCACCTCAGTACAATATTCAGTACATTCATATCTAAAATTTTTTTCTTCTGGCTTAATAGTTCCCTTTATTAATATAGTGTTCATCTTTGCATGTTCTGACCAGCTTTTGGTTGAAGTTTACTTTATCTAAGAATAAAATAGCTACTCTTGCTTGTTTTTAGGTTCCTGGTAAAATGGAATATTATTTTCTATCATTTTATTTCAAACTATTAATTCTTTAAATTAAATGAGTCTTGAGTTTGTGCTTTTTGATCAAATCTTAAATCTGTGCTGCTGATGGAGGATTTGAAGCCATTTTCACCGTGAGTTATTGCTAAAAGATATGTGACTTACTCCTCTCTTTACATTCCTTTTTAGTTGCTGAACCAAAGCAGGATATAGTGTTTGCACAAATGAAGTAATTCATCACTAGAAATGTATTGTATTAGCAAATATCACAAAACACGTGTATATCCTCTTCTATGTTTATTACTCTTCCTTACTCACAAGCTATATACAACTCTGCAATCTTCTCTTGTGGTCATTAGACTCCAGAAGCATTCTACATTGTTGTAACATCTTCAAAACCATTGTGATTATTGTAACACAAAACCAAGTAAAATATTTATTCACTTTTTTGTGGCATTTACCATGTGACAAGTACCAAAAGGGTCAATATTTAAATATATTGTAAGTCTATTTGTGCTTGTTATACACTCTGAAGAAAAACAGAAAGTTCTCATTTTTCCATCATAAGTATAAATCATTCTATTTGAGAATTTTAAGAGAAGATACTGCATAATTTACTCTGTGATCTTTGCAAGGCATATTTTACATCTTTGTTTTCAAACAATAGATCAGTGGGTTCAACATAAGGATGACTAGCATGTAAAATATGGAAGCTACTTTGTCAGTGTCACCGAGTGACTGAATTTGAGTTGCACATACATAAATATCAAAGTCCCATAGAACACTGTGACCATGGTCAGATGGGACCCACAGGTGGAGAAGGCCTTGCACCTGCCCTCTGCGGAGTTCATCCTGAGAATGTCTCTGAGGATGAGTAGATAGGATATGAGGATAATCAGAAGGGAGGAAATCAAATTAAAAAGCTAATAAGAGTAAAATTATCACCTCAGTTTCATGTATATCTGAGCAGGCCAAAGATAACAATGCGAGATTGTCACAGAAGAAATGCCCAATGACATTGCATCTACAGAAGGACAAAGTGAAAACCTTCATGGTGGCCAGAAGAGACACAAATGTGCAATAGAGATAGGACAGTGCCATTAGTACCTGACATACTTTTTTGTGACATGATGATATTGTAGAGGAGAGGGGGATGAATTCCCACATAGTGGTCATAGCACATAGTGGCTAAAATTAATAGTTTACAAGCAATAAACAAAAGAAAAAAAGCTAACTTCAAAGCACAACAGTGATAGGGACTGTATTTTGATTCACAATGAAGTTTCCCAACATTTTTGGTTCCACTCGTTTGGGATATCTGAGGTATGTAATCTCCAGATGCCTGAGACAAAAGTACATGGGTGTGTGCAGCCTGGAGTCCACCTGGGTGAGGATGATCATGCCCAAATTGCCCACCAGTGAGGTCAGGTAGATGACAAGGAACAGCACAAAGGTGGAGCATGCAACTCAGGACGATCTGTGACACCTACCAGAATGAACTTGGTCACCACTGTGAGATTGTGCCCCTCAACCTAGGGTGACCAGAAAACCTATTTTGTGTAGATACGTCAGCATTAATTAATAGTATTCCATTATTACTACCCAGGTCAGATTTATTACATGCAGGCAGTACAAATATAATCTGTTGAAAATTATCAATTGACAACTTAAAAATAAGCCTACCTCCCATTGAAAAGAATATTATTCACTTCCAGAAGTGCTTTGGTTGTCTTGAGAAGAGAACCATCACTTGCATCTAATGGCTAGAAGAGAGTTAAACTGTTAAGCATCATATTATAATCATTTTGGAGCTTAAAATGATGTCCACATCAGTAACCTGCTTCTCAAATTCAGAAAATATAATAGTTAAACTGACACATAGATATATGACAACATGTGTAGAGATACTTATATATAGGTATAGATGCCTTCAAAAGGGTAAGTTAATAATGATTGTACTGTTCTTTTAGTTTTGGAATTGTCATTTGTACAATTACCATCACCTACTGACACTGAATAGGTATACTTGACAAGGTAAGATTCACCTTAATTATAAAACAAGTTATTGTTTGGTGATACCTCAAAAAGGCAATACTAGAAATTCCTTTTGAATCTGATACTCCCTTTCTAGGTATCTACCTGAAAGAAAGGCAATGCCGGGAGTTTGGCTCAGTGCCTTAAGCGCCTACCCTGGCAGGCACGAGGTTGTGAGTTCAATCCCCGGTGCCGCAAAAAAAAAAAAAAAGACTGTAACTGAAAGAAAGGCATCGTGTCACAGTGATTATGCATATTCATGTTTACAGCAGCACAAATCATAATAGCTCAGTCTTAGAAACAGCCTGTATATTCATCAATAGAAGAATGGATAAAGAAAAGGTGATATTTTACATGTCACTGTCCTACTGTAAGGAAAGATAAACTTGAGTCTTTCATAGGAAAAGGATGCCACTTCAGACTATAATGTGATGTAAACTATAGCACATACACAAACTTAAATATCTCAAGATTTCTCTTATATGAGAAACTCAAGTTTTAAATAAAGACCAAAATTAAGGCAGATACTAGGAAGAGAAATGAGAAAAAGAAATATGTTATGTACAAGTACTGAGTCTACACAATGAATAAAAACATCATGTATTGCAAGCAGGCACTAACAAAAATAAAATGGATAAATAAGATATTCTAATGGCAAATTTGAAGGCAGCACATTAAATTGCACAGCATGCTACTTTTCTACCTTTCTAAACTATTTTAATAAAATGTTAGCATAAATTTACTTTTCATATGTTTGTTTACATATTAATGTTTCTCTGGGGATATTTTGATCACAACTGAGATAAATAAATCAGATACATGCTGTATGAACAAATCTTAAAATTTTAGTAGGAATATTATTAGAATTAGTTTATTAAATGAAAAATAAAAGTTCCCTCAGAATAAAAGGGTAGCACATGTTTAAAAGAAAATTATTGATATATTTATAACACATTTTAATGTCTCATTGCTTAAAGCTTTTACTACATTACAAAGTACCTAAAGAGAAAATAAAATAAATAAAGCTGAGAAACACCTGGATTCCTGATGTGATTTGAGATGCTTCTTTGAATTACATCCACTAGAACTTCTTCAAAATATGATATAGTGTAAGCATAGAATGAAAAGAATATAGCATCTATTATGGTTTATACATTGTGTCACCTTGAGAAGTCTGGAAGCTTAATTAAGTAACTCAGCAGCTCTACATCCTGGGGTGTAGAGCACAAGCAAGTGGTTACCTGTTCATTGTGTCAATTTGAGAAGGTCAAAAGTTTAACTGAGAGACTCAGCAGGGAGCCAGGGTTCTTACTTTGTAAACATCCTCATCCTGTGCAAAGGAAGGCAAGGAGATTTGTAAATGCTACACCCACCCGGGGCAGGGGCAGGGGGTCGCCTGTGTACAATGTAAGGGAGAAAAAGAGGCTTGCTCTTGCCCCTTTTTGCTCTGGCTGCAGCCTTGAAGTGTTGTCCCAGTGCCATTCCACCCTGCCTTGGAGCCAGCTGATTATGGACTGAAACCTCCAAGAACTGTAAGAAATAAACCTTTCCTTCCCTAATTTTGGGCTTAAGGTATGCTGTCTCAGCAACAAGTGAAAAGTAACTAAGACAGCATCTTAATGTAAGACAGTTAGTACTTTTATAAAATATTGTTCTAATTTTTTGAAGCTAAAGTAATAAAAATAATCATAGCTAAGTAATAAATAGTAAATAATATAGTGCAAAATACAGAGTCACAACTCTCTAAGTAAGTTATAGGTGAATAAATAAAAAGACATGTGAAAAGTACATTACATATAACATATGCTTTGTTGGTAGAAGTATACACTGGTACAACCACTCTGGAAGGAAATCTGTATGGAGATTCCTCAAAAACTAAAAATAGAAATTCCATTTGACCCAGCTTTACACTTTCTGGGTAACTTCCAAAAAAAGTTAAAGACACCCTATTAAGTGACACGTGCATATCTGTGTTTCTAGCAGCACAATCCATAATAACTAAATATTGGTAGCAGTTTAAATGTCTATCCGCAGATGAATGTGTAAAGTCTAAGTGGTATTTTCATACAGTAGAGAACTACTCTGCCATAGGGAATCATACACTTGAGTCACTTGTAAGAAAAATGAATGTAACTGGGGACCATCATGCTAAGTGAAGTAAATGAGACCCACAAGCTTTAACATCACATGGTTCTCTTATATGAGAAACCTAATATGTAAATAAAGTGCAAAAGAAAAAAGTATTTGAGTGCATCAATAATGAATTGTTTCTATAATGTGTGCAAAAAATGGTTCTCTTTATGAAAGCCTGTAATTATAGAAGTTTAAAATTTGCATGATTCAAATAGTCCACAATTGAAAATTATACTTTTTAAGAACATATTAATGAACTGTTGGAGTCTTGCCCACACTGCAATTTTAGTAAAAACAATACTATTACATATTTATTTAAAATGTGTTTTTTTTCTTTTTCTGGAGGGAGGTAAGATCTGGCTATTCAGTTCAGGCTGGCCTTGAACTCAAAGCAGTTCTCCTGCCTCAGCCTTCTGAGTGCTAGAATTACTGGCTTGCACTAC